>CAUYSK010056976.1:0-112902 GCA_963575035.1 Avahi laniger | reverse complement strand
GAAATTAATTGGACAGCTAAAAATATATAGAAAAAATTAGCCGGGCATGGTGGCACATGCCTGTAGTCCCAGCGACTTGGGAGGCTGAGGCAGTAGGATCGTTTGAGCCCAGGAGTGTGAGGTTGCTGTGAGCTAGGCTGATGCCACGGCACTCACTCTAGCCTGAGCAACAAAGTGAGACTCTGTCTCAAAAAAAAAAAAAAGATCTCCAACCAAATCACGTGCCTTTTTCCTCTTCTTGAATTCAAGTTTGCGCCATTTCCAGTATCTAGAATGGTCTTCCCCTCTGTCTTTGCAGATACGTGTCTCAATTTTCGTATCACAGTTCAAATGTCAATTCTTCAGCCAAATCTTCCCTAACCATCCAGTCTATGCTAGGTCTTCTGGATAAATACACTTCTAACAATTGTGTTTCTATAACTTAAATAATCGCCTGCCTATCTTTACCACTAATCTACAGTTTCTCTTGACCCTAGACATCAGACATTTTCCCTACTACATTCCTTGTACCCAAAAAAGTGCCTGGCAAGAAGTAAAAGCTCAATAAATATTTACTGAATGAATAACCAAGATAAGACATTAGAGAAAGGTAATTTCTGAGTAAAAGATCCAGCATAACTTTGAAGGAGAAGAACAAAGTCTAAGGACTGATACGACACAATTTTAAGATTCACTATAATGCTAAAGCAATCAAGATAACAGTGGTATTGGCAAAAGAAAAACAAATAGATTAATGGAACAAAACAGAGAGCCCACAAATAGACTCACGTGAATATAGTTAACTGATCTTTGAAAATGGAGCAGAGGCAATACAATGGCACAAAGATGGTCTTTTCAACTAATTCTGCCGGGGATGCAGGATCAAGATGGCCAACCAGACACAGGCAGCATGTGCTAGGAGAGGAACTTGAATAATAAGTAGATTCTAATATTCTGAACATATCACATAGGAGAGAACGCTAAGATTCACCAGGCAAGCGACAGAAAGCATCAAAATTGAATAAGGAAAGGGTTCAGGGAAACTTGCCCAGCCAGGGACAGGCTAACAGCTGGGAAAAACTCCTCAATGTGGGGAGCTTCACTACTTATTCAATAGATTTGAATCTCCACCCAGCATCTTGCCCGTAATATTTGCCTGGAAGAGACCCAACCCTTTCTAGCCACAGGCCCAAGGTGGCAGTTTGGGAGTTTAAAGCTGGGCAGCATTCAGCATTCAGGCAGTGATGGAGCTGATGCTGTTGCAGCCCCACCCAGCTGAGGAGGGACAAGAAAGCCCAAGCATCCCTACATAGGACAATTCCCACTGCCCTGCCATAGGATGAGACTGAAAAGTAAACAGATAGCACTCCCCAGTTTCTTGTCTATGCTGCTTGCCTGAAAGGGGCCCTGCCCTCTTTGACTGCAAGCCCACCCAGTGCCATTTTGAGAATTCAACACTGGGCCATGCCCACTCCGTAGGCTGGATTCAAGGTGATGTGACTATAGCTGCCACATGTCCGGGGAAGGATAGGAGACATCAAGCTCCCCTAAGCACATTTATGACAATACCCACTGCCCTATAACAGATAGCTGCGGTACTGGGGACTAGCCTGCCCAATCCATTGCAGCCACCAGTAACACCAAAACGGACCACCTGGGTCCATCCTAGTAGATGGCTCCACCACTGCTACTGCCTACGCTACTGACTATAAAGTGACCAAACTTACTAAACCTTCCACATCGCACTAGCTGCCCAGGAGTCTGAGAATCCACCCACACACCTGGCCCTCTGCACCAGCTACCAGCTTCTGAGCAAGCCACCTGAAGGCCCATGAATTGGCCACCCAGGACACACTAACACCGCTGCCAGTGTAAGATGTTCTGGGGCCTAAAATCAGGTATACTCAGCCCATTCCTTACATCACCGGGGCACAAAGACTGGCTTGGCTGTCATTCAAATCCCCAGGTAAACATCAGCACAGCCTCAACTAGTAACTGTTCCCTAAGCCAACAAGGAAATTATAGATACCACTGACCCTATGTAAGGGCTAAGAAATCATACAAAGATCAAACTACTTGGAGGCACCCAAAATCAATGATAAAGTGTCACACTCAACCAACAGCACATATATACCTTCAGGAAAAAATTTTCCCCTTCAAAAGCAATTTCAAAAAATCAGAAAAAGCAACTGCTACATCACATGTGCAATTATCAATGGAAATATGATACCACCAAAGGACCACAACTATCCAGCAATGGATCGCAATAGAAAGAACTCCTCATAATACCAGATAAAGAATATCAAATATTGATTCTAAAGAAGCTCAATGAAATGGGAGAGAAATCTGAAAACTAATACAAAGAAATCAGAAAATCAAACTGAGGATATGAATCAGAAATTTACCAAGGAAATAGATACCATAAAAAGAAAACCAAACAGAAGTTCTGGAATTATAAATTAATTGAAGGAAATACAAAAGACATTCAAAAGCTTTGAGAATAGACTAGACCAAGATGAAAAAATAATCTCAGAATCTGAAGACAGGTCTTTTGAAATAATCCAGTCAGATGAAAAAATTTTACCTTCAAGACGTCTGGGACTATAAAGTGACCAAACTTACAAATTATCAGTATTCCCGAGGGCGAAGAGAGATTGAAAAGTTTAGAAAACCTATTTAAGAAAATAATTGATGTAAACTTCCCAGAACTATCAAGACAGTTAAACATTCAGAGACAGGAGGCCAAATGATCCTCAAATACAACACAAAAAGGACTTCACTATGGCGTATCAGAATCACAATTAACTAAAGTCAAAGTGAAAGAAAGAATTTCAAAATTAGCAAGAGAAAAGTGTCTAAGCACCTATAAAGGAAACTCCATTAGACTAACAGCAGACCTCTAAGCAGAAACCTTACAGACCAAAAAGAGAATGGGACTGTATTTTCAAAGTGCTGAAAGGAAAAAAAAGATTCATAAATGAAGAAGAAATAAAGTCTTTCCCAAACAAACGCTCAAAAAATTCATCAACACTAGATCAGCCCAACAGGAAATATGCAAACGAGTCTAAAATATGGAAACAAAAGGTCAATAAGCACCATCATGAAAACACACAAATACATAAAACTCACAGGTCTTATAAAACAATCAAACAACATTAGAAGAAAAAGGAATTAAATGGCAACATGACAGAAGTTCTGCAAACCACAAAAAGATATAAAAAAAAAAAGAAACAACAATTTATAAAACAATGAGAAATCAACTACCAATAGGACAAGAACAAAGTCTCACATATCAATATTAGAATAACCTTCAATGTAAACATATTAAATGCTCCACTTAAAAGATATAAATTGACTGAATGGATAAAAATACATGGCCCAACTATATGCTGCTTACAAAACACTCACCTTATCCATAAAGACACATAGAGACTAAAAATAAAGAAGTAGAAAAGATATGCCATGCAAACAGAAACGGCAATACTTGTATCAGATAAAAGCGACTTTAAATCAAAAACAGTAAAAAAAAAAAAAAAAAAAGATAAATAAGATCATTATATAATGATAATGGGATCAATTCAGCAAGAGGATATAAAAATTCTAAATATATATACAACCAACATTGGAAGATCAAGATTCACAAAACAAATATTAGAAGACCTAGAGAAAGACATAGACAGCAAAACAATAATATCGGGGGACATCAATAACCCACTCACACCACAAGACAGATCAAGACAGAAAATCAACAAAGAAACATTGGACTTAAATTGGACTTTAGACCAAACGGACTTAACAGACATTTACAGAATATTCCACTCAGCAATTACAGAATATACATTCTTTTCACCATCACATGGAACATTCTCCAAGAGAGATCACATTTTAGGCCACAAGTCTTAACAAATTTTTATTTATCAAAATCATATCAAGTGTCATCTCAAACCATAGCAGAATAAAGCCAGAAGAGGAATTTTAGAACCTATACAAACACATGGAAATTAAACAACATGCTCCTGGAACAACTACTGGGTCAGTGAAAACATAAAGATGAAAATTAAAAAATTGTTTTAAATTAATTTAAAATAAAAGCACAACATACCAAAAAACTTGTGGGATACAGCAAAAGCAGTGCTAAGAGAAAGGTTTATAGCATTAAATGCCTACATCAAAAAAGATCACAAATTAACAACTTAATATCATACTTCAAGGAACAAGAAAAACAAGAACAAATCAAACCCAGAGTTAGCAGAAGAAATAAAAGATCAGAGCAGAACTAAATGAACTAGAGAACAAAATATCAATACAAAGGATCAACTAAACGAAAATTGGGTTCTTTGAAAAGATTAACAAAATTGATAAATCGTTAGCTCAACTAACCAAGAACAGAGTATATCCAAACAAACACAATCAGAAATGAAAAGAGACATTACAAATGACACCACAGAAATACAAAAGATCATCAAAGACTATTATAAACAACAACACACTCACAAACTTGAAAACCTAGAGGAAATGAATGAATTCCTGAAAACATACAACCTCCCAGTATTGTACCAGAAAGAATTAGAACTCCTGAATAAACCAATAATGGGTAGTGAGATTGAATCAGTAATTTAAAAATCTCCCAACAAAAAAGAGCTGAGGACCAGATGGATTCACAGCTGACTTCTACCAGACATACAAAAAAAGAACTGGTGCCAATCCTACTGAAACTGGCTCAAAATATCAAGGAGGGAATCCTCCCTAACTCATTCTGGGAAGCTAGTAACATCCTGATACCAAAGCGAGGAAAGGATGCAATGAAAAAGAAAATTAAAGACTAGTATCTCTGATGAACACAGATGCAAAATTCCTCAACAAAATACTAGCAAACTGAATCCAACAGCACATCAAAAGGATAACACATCAAGATCAAACGGGTTTTATCCCAGGGATGCAAAAGTGGTTCAGCACATGCAAGTAAATAAATGTGATTCACCACATAAAAGAATTAAAAACAAAAACCATGTGATTGTCTCCATAAATGCAAAAAAGTATTCAATAAATTCCAGCATCCCGTCATGATAAAAATTCTCAACAAACTAGGCATAGAAGGAACATACCTCAAAGTTGTAAAAGCCAACATCATACTATGTGGGGAAAAGCTGAAAGCATTCCACCTAAGAATTAGAATAAGACAGGTATGCCCACTTTCACCACTTCTATTGAACATGGTACTGAAAGTCTTAGAGCAATCAGGCAAGAAAAAGAAATAAAAGACATCCAGATTGGAAAAAAGGAAGTTGAATTATCTCTATGTGCTCATGATATGATCTTACACCTAGAAAACCGTAAGGAATCCTTCAAAAGAGTCTTAGATTTAATAAATGAATTTAGGAAAGTCTGTATGTAGGTTATAAAACCAACAAACAAAAATCAATAGCATTTCTATGCACCAACAATGACCAAGTCTAGAACCAAACCAAGAACTCAATCCCATTTACAATAACTGCAAAAACAATAAAATACCTCAGGAGTAAATCTAATCCAGGATGTGAAAGACCTCTAAAAGGAGAACTATAAATCACTGATGAAAGAATTGTAGATGACACAAATGGAAAAATATTCCATGCTCATGGACCAAGAGAGTCAACATTGTTAAAATGATCATATTTCCCAAAGCAATCTACAGATTCAGTGCAATTACTATCAAAATACCAACATCATTTTTCACAGAATTAGAAAAACCAATTCTAAAATTCATATGCAACAAAAAAGAGCCAAAATAGCCAAAACAATTCTAAGCAACAAGAACAAAGTTGGAGACAGCACAGTATTCGACTGCAAAGTATACTACAAAGCTATAGTAATCAAAACAGCATGGTACTGGTATAAAAATAGATACATAGATCAACGGACAGAATAGAGAACCAGAAATAAAGCCACATACTTACAGAGAACTGATCTTTGACAAAGCCAATCAGAACATGCACTGGGAAAAGGACACCCTGGTTCAATAAACAGTGCTGGGAAAATTGGATAGCCATATGTAGAAGAATGAAACTGAATTGCTAACTTGCACCATACACATAAATTAACTCAAGATGGATTAAAGACTTAAATGTAAGACCTGAAACAATAAAAATCTTAGAAGAAAACCTAGGAAAAAAACTTATGATTAAGACCCAAAGCAAATATAACAAAAATAGACAAATGCAACTTAATTAAACTAAAAAAATCTCTGCAAAGCAAAAAGAAACAATCAAAAGAGTAAACAGACAACCTACAGAATGGCCAAAAATATTCCCAAACCTTGTGTACAAAAAAGGACTAACATCTAGAATCTATAAAGAACTCAGCAAGAAAAAAACAACTAACCCCCTTTAAAAGTGGACAAAAGACATGAATAGGCATTTTTCTAAAGAAGATATACAAATGGCCAACACACATAAAAAAAATGCTCAAAATCAGTAATCATCAAGGAAATGAAAATTACAATCACAATGAGATACCATGGTACTCCAAATTAGAATGGTCATTATTAAAAAGTCTAAAAAGAATAGATGTTAGTATGGATACAGTGAATAGGAAACACTTAGACATTGTTGATGTGAATGTAAATTAGTACAACCTCTGGAAATCAGTATAGAGATTTCTCAAAGAACTAAAAGCAGATCTACCATTCAATCCTGCTATCCCACTACTGGGTATCTACCCAGAGGAAAAGAAATCATTATATCAAAAAGATACCTGCAGAGATACGGAATCAACCAAAGTGCCTATCTACAGATGAGTGGATAAAGACAATGTGGCACATATCTAGCATGGAGTACTACTCATCAATAAGAATGAAATAATATCTTTTGCAACAACTTGGATGGAACTGGAAGCCATTTTCCTAAGTGAAGTAATCCAGGAACAGAAAAATAAATGCAGTATGTTCTTACTTATAAGTGGGAGATAAACAATGGCTACACAAGGGAACACAGAATGGTTATAATGGACATCAGAAACTGTAAAAGGGGGAGGGTGATAAAGGGTGAGGTATGAAAAATTACCTATGGAGTACAATGTACACTACTTGGGAGATGGGTACACCAAAAGCCCAGACTCCACCACTATACAATATATATATATGTAATGGAATTCAACTTGTACCTCCTAAATTTATTAACATAATTTTTTAAAAATGCTTCTGGAACAATTAGATGGTCACATGCAAAAAAATAAAAAAAATCTTGACACAGATCTTTTACCCTTCCTTCATAAAAATTAACTCAAAATAGATCAGAGACCTAAATGTAAAACACAAAAGAAAATAACATAGGAGAGAACCTAGATGACCTATAGACAAAAAAAAAAAAAAAAAGGCATGATACCTGAAAGAAAGAACTAATATGCTGGACTCCATTAAATTTAAAACTTCTATTGTGAAAGACAATGTCAAGAGAATGAGAATACATGTCATGGACTGATAAAATGTATTTGCCAAAGACATATCTGATAAATGGCTACTATCCAAAATGTAAAAAGAACTAGGTTCAACAATAAAAAAACAAACCACCTGATTAAAAAATGGGCTAAAGACCTGAAAAGACATCTCACCAAAGAGGATACACAGATGGCATATAAACTGTGTATCTTAAAAGATGTTCCAAGCATGTCATCAGGAAACCACAAAGCAAAACAAGAATGATATACCACTATAGATCTATTAGAATGGCCAAAATCCAGAACTCTGACAACACCAAATGCTGGCAAGGATGTGGAGCAACAGGAACTCTCATTTAATCCTGGTGAAAATGCGAAATG
The DNA here is from genome assembly GCA_963575035.1 of Avahi laniger. Taxonomy (NCBI): domain Eukaryota; kingdom Metazoa; phylum Chordata; class Mammalia; order Primates; family Indriidae; genus Avahi; species Avahi laniger. The sequence goes on along the minus strand of CAUYSK010056976.1, from coordinate 105,129 downwards.
GTATAGCCACTTTGGAAGATAGTTTGGCAGTTCCTTATAAACATACTATATGATCCAACAATTGTGCTCTTTGGTATTTACCCGAAGGAGTTGAAAACTTACATTTCCACAAAATGCCATGTACGGTTTATAGCAGTGTTATTCATAAATGCCAAAACTTGGAAGTAATCAAGATGTCCTTCAGTAAATGAATGGATAAATAAGCTAAACATCCAGACAATGGAATGTTACTCAATGCTACAAAGAAATGAGCTATCAAGCCATGAAAAGATATGGTGGAAGCCTAAATGCATATTACTAAGTGAAAGAGGCCAATCCGAAAATGCTACATACTAGCATATGATTCCAATTATATGCTATTCTGGAAAAGGCAAAGCTATGCAGACAGTAAAAAGATCAGTGGTTGCCTGGGGTTGGTAGGGATAGTGGAGGAGGGATAAACAGAACACAGAGGATTTTTAGAGCAGTGAAAATACTCTGTATAACACCATAATGTTGGATTCATGTTGTTACACATTTGTCCAAACCGACAGAATGTACAATACTAAGAGTGAACCCTAATGTAAAATATGGACTTTGAGTGATTATGGCATGTGGCAGGTTCATCAGTTGTAACGACTGTACCACTCTGCTGGGGGATATGGATAATGGTGGAAGCTAAACACATGTCAGGGGCAGGAGGTATAACAGAAATCTCTATACCTTCCTCTCGATTTTGTTATGAACCTAAAATTGCTCTAAAAAATAAAAAATCTTTTATCAAAAATTTTAATTTCTGATTTTTTAATGTTTTATACATAATAATAAAATATGAATGCTATTTTACTCCTTCACTTTAGTAAATGACAGTACCATCACAACTGCCCACAATTTCTGATGTTCATTCTAATAATTAAATTCTTGTTATTTGACCCTGGCAAAAGTTTTTAAGTTCAGATCATATATAGTAAAATTAATGCTAGATAGTAAACTATACTATAGTATCAAATGATATCTCAACCCAGAAAGCCAGTCACACACAAATGTGCTACTGCTAAAAAAGACTGGGTGGTTGCTTCAGTGCCAACACTCGGAAAACAAAACCTACCCTTAAATTACAAATACTAGCATACAAGTATCCCCCTTTCACAATGAATGTAAAATTTTAGAAAGAAAAATTTTCAATTACCTATGCAAATTTTGCAGTTAAGATCAAAAAGATGCTGTCTGTGTTGGCTAGTGGTATCTTTAGACGTGGAGTCAATTTCCTCTTTTTGTTTTTCAGATCCTTCCGGCTTTTCCAACGACTTATTGGCAGTCGGTTCCTAACATAAATGAGAGTAAAAATTAGTTTTAGCAGATAAAATTTGGTCTCAATTATGAAAATAAATTTATATTTCACACTAATTTTTCACAAAATGAAACTGTTCCATTCACAGGTTTTTTTTTTTTACTATATCTTAAAAAAATAAATGGTAGCTATTAATTATGATTTAGAGCAAAAATTCAGACGTTCATCATTCTTCAAGGCTCCTAACAAAACTTCTTATTTTCTCACTGATATTTGAGAAAAAGAAACACCAGCATCAAATAACAGTCTGCCTAAGAAGCATCTATAGATTTCTAAGCCTACTAAGAAATTCACCAAGTCAAAGCACCCCAGGAATGTACACTGTAACGAGTGTTTAACAGGTACCTATAATATCGTGCAGTCTGCACACTGAGAGAATCAATACTCTAAGTACTCTCAAAAAACCATTAAACCAATACAATAGGCAACTTTAAAACAGATACATGTTTAAAAAGTCTTTCTACTTTAAAAACAGTAGGCAAATAAACCTTTTCTGAGTCTATGTTTTGAGCTATAAAACATGACATATCTATCTTTACCTGAATCTCCATGGCTGCTTCTTGTTCTTTCATTGGGGCATCACTCTCAATTTCTATTTCACCTTTATGAGTTATTTTTGTGATTGGTCGTCTTTCCACTTCTCTCTGCTCTTTCTCAATCATCTCTATGGTCTAAAAGAAAATATGTTAAAATAAATATTAAATGTAAAATACACATTTCCAAATGTACACTTTAAATAGTAAGAGCTTACCTAAAAATAAACGAATCATCACATATGACTTTTAATCTTTAGGTAGTCTCTCATACAACAAACTTACAGAGTGCTTATATATGCCAGATACTGTTTTAAAATGCTGGGATTATAAGAATAGGGTTAGACCCCATACCTCAGCCATGAAGAGGTCACATATACATTATAACAGAAGGCAATTTAAGTGCAATGTAATTTGCAAAGTGGCGAAACATGGTATCTACATTTGAAATCTGTTTGTACTTTTTAGCAGCTGCCACAGGGAAGTAAGAATTATGTTGCTTTTAAATTCCTAATTTGATGTTCTACCATCCCCTACAACAGCAGTTTATTCACAGCAAAAATAATCTGGCAGTCCTCTATTAGTTATCTCCTAAGTTGAGCCTGCTTAGTGACACTGATAATTCACAGTTGAACAAGCTCAATGACAAAACAAAAAACTTAATTAAGCAAGTATAGCAAGAAGTAGTACAAAGTTAGCTGGGAGTGGAATGGGATAAGGAGGGTAAGATGGGTATGCTCACTTATTTTGCCTTTGTTAAGTGCAAATCATCCGTTAAAGAAAGAAATCAGGTATGTGGCCTAAAGAAACAACAAGCTGGTCTCTGATGCAGACGATACTTGAAGCCACAGTTTCAAAGCAGAAGAGGCATGTGTATATTTGTGATAAGAAGAGGGAAAGAAGAGGAAGTGATATTATTTTCACAAAATAAAAGAGGAGGAGAAATTACACAGGAGAAGGTAAAAAAATGTGTGAGTTAAGTATGACATTTCAAATCAAGGCCTCTTGAGCTTCACACTAGATCTGGCACAGATCTACATGAAGGTTTAGCGCCTAAGATGCAAGTAAGTATTATGGACAGAAGAATCACGTAAATCGTGCAGAGTTAACAGGAACTATAAGAAACCAATATTTTCTAGATAGGGGCTAATATTCTGAGGCCACTGTAATAAAAATATTGGACAACATGGCTATCTTACTGTCACAATAGTTCTAAGTCACTTAGTCACTTAACCTTTAAAGGTATTTCAAGTTCACTATCTCCAACTGAAAACTCAGCATCTGTGACTGAACAGAATTTTTCAGTTTTAAAAATGCAATACAGTGCACACACTACATATTACAGTAATATTCCAGTTAGGTGTGAGACAGTACCACATAATTAAACATATAATATTTCAGTGAATATGAACATTCATATATGGCAATTCAGGTCATGTTTTATCAATAAAGTAAATATGGGAAAAATTCTTGTTTTTCAGAGCTTCTGGCACTTGAAACGGAATAATAAAGGATTGTAAACCCATACAAATTTTTTTTTCTTACTTAAATTCATCTGGCTCTAAAAATTACCTATATTCATAATACCTTCAAACTGTGCTTTTGAAAAAGTACAGATGTGATTAAGAAAAGGTGTACCTATTTTCCCATCCTTTTCATTTACAAAATATAATAACAAAACACAAGGTAATTCTGTAACCTGATAACTGGAGGAAATGAGGAAAAAAAACTGGAGAGATCAGGAAAAACAACAGAATTTAAGAACTAGAGCAATGGATAACAAGTAACTAGAAGCAGTGCATAACAGAAAGTCTGTGTTACTCTGCAATCTGTGTTGAATTAGCTCTGTATAATTTTTCCCATGGCTGAAAAATATAGGTTTTGACAGTCAAATGTGTATTTACAGATAATCTTACATGTCTGTTTTCTCTTCGTCTCCAAGCAGCTAACTCTTTAGAAGCTAGTTCTTCTGGACTCATTTTTATAAGATGATCAGGGGTTACTTCTCCTTTCAGTACTTTCTTAAATAATATCTGGAAGGATGTAAAAATAGGAAGTAAAGGACAGACATATATTTAAAAAACAGAAGCTAACGTACAGAAACTTGCAATGAAGATATAATTTTTGAAGCCTGATTTATAAATATTTAATGATTTATATATTACCTCCTACACAGAGAATAAATGACTGCTTTGTATTCTAGGAATTTATCTAAGACAAAGTAAAATATACATTTCATATAAAAATCAACACATAATGGAGAAGCATACACAGTGGAACCAATTCAATACCTATCCCAAAGTTGTATTAAGTCTACACAGGAATGTAATCTAATTGTCATAATAACCAATCTACAGTATAGCAAAGTACTGCATAAAAGAGCTTTACTCAATGTAATGTCTTCCATATTTTTAAGATTTTACGTATTTAAATCCTGACAGGCTGGACTCCAGAGCAAAGAACCAATTGCAAGAAAGAAACCTAAAGGATGTAAGTCTTTAATTAATTACTGAAGTAATGCCTCCAGATTATATAATTCAAGAAGTATTTGATCCCCCTGGACCATGATGGCAGATTGTACAATGCACATTTTTCTTAAGTAGCTGTTAGTATACTTCAAAAAAATACCTCAAATCACATACTGTAGCAAATATCCTAATGCAAATTTATATCACTTATATGAAAACCTTGTATGCAAAGAATTTGCATCTAATTACATTTTGTTACCTAGAATCACCTGTAGCAAAACCTCCTGGTAAACCTAGGTAAATGCCACATGAGAGAGACCAATCATGTTCTGAACTTTTAAAATGCTCACTGGCGTGACTTTTGCTTACTGTACTAATTAAAGGCCTAATTTTGGTGCTGACACTGACACGCGCATACACACACACACACACACACACACACACTCATTCTTTCTCTCTCTCTCTCTCTCTCTCTCTCTCCCCCCCCCATCCCTCCTTTTCTCTCTCTCCCTCTCACTCACAGCTTTTAGATTTCTTCTAAGTCCCAAACAAGATATCCCCGAGAAAACATTAGGGGTTCAATTAATATTTAACCCACTGCTAAAAGATATTTGGAACCAAAGTTATACTTAGTTTAGTAAAAATGTTTTAAATAGTTTTTACCTAAAGGTAATTTGTTTTAAGGAATGCAATTCTATTTTCAGATTTAAATCAAAAATAATAATTAGTGTTAAGAATTTTAGCTTAACAGAGTTTTTAAAGAATAAACATAAATGGATTTTTAAATAAACTGAATTATTCGAAAAACAGTAAAGGAAAAAATTCACATAAACCAAGTGGACACATGTAGCATTTCAACAGACTAATTGGATAACACTACCCATTACTATACATAATTCATAACTCGGTTCAGTAGCAAAAAGATTTTATTGTAATTACATGTTCTAAACCTAGAAGAAATTCTATGGTCTCACTCCAATTAATAATAAATTATAGACCTATTATATTACAACGTTAGATACCTATATATTCAGGAAAGTTGGAAGAGTATCCATACACATGCACAAAATATACTTACGTTATTTTTAGGATCTTTCAGATTGAACATCAAACTTCTGTATTTGTTCTTATATTTAGCATCTGTGTCCCGAAAAAAAGAGAAAAGCTCTTTTTCAATTTTTGTAGCAACTTTTGCTGCTTTTTCTTCTGGTACCTTCAAATTTGAATCTGTAAGTCTTAAAATTAAAACAATTCAATTATTTTTCAAACACATGAAGCCCATATTCCTCAATCTTCTACATTAATAATATGTGTTACCTTTTCATAAGAATGTCTTTGAGAGAATGTCTGACACTTTGTCTGATCTGATCTGCAGAAGGCTTGGAAGCAGCAGCAGCAGGAGGGTACACATTAGGCACCCCTCTTTCAACTTTTTTCTTCTTTACCTCTTGCTTCTCATGAGTACCTAATTTAAACAGATATCAATACTCGTAAATTGTTTTTAAAAAATATTTCCCCTTTTAATGCACAGTATAAGTTTATAAACAAAACTGACTGACTAAAAGTCACTATGAGATATGAGATCAGAACCCATAGTCCATATTGAAATATTCCTGAAGCTAAAATTCTAATTAAAACACATAGTGACTAAAAAGTGGCCCTAAAGCTATAAAATGTATATGCCCTTTTCCAGTTTAGATAATGGTTTTTAAAGCTAGTTACTTTTCACATATATATATTCATTAACTTTTAAAAACCTATTTAGAAAATTTGATCTCAATGTATTAGGTGAAAAGATAATTTAATGATCTTACTAATACCATAAAATTGATGAATTTGTTTTTAATAGTGCTTAATATTACTAATATGAATGCTAAGCTTTTCAAATGATTTTTCATTCTATTATTACTAACTCCCATGTATCTCTAAAATCTCAATGTTAAACGTTATACTACCCTGACCTAACAGATCAGCTCATTTATTCTAGAATCTCATTCCAACAATTATTAAATCTATAATTTTTACCATATTCATGACTTCACTTTCCCACATTATCAACTTATATGAGATAGTCCAACACTATTACCACTCCCTTGTATACATAACACCTTTATACTCTCTTCTTTAAATATCTGTGTTGCAAAACCACAACCCTGGTGAAAACCAACTTTTATCCTTAACCCAAATAGGCGTCTAACAGCTGAAGATAATTTGAGAAAAATAAGCATTGGTACAGACAGATCTCATTTTAAATTTACAAACACAAATATGAAGTAGGTAACTAAACCTTCTGTCCTAATCCTACTAACTTATTCCAATAAATTTGCTCTCCAAGTTTTCAAGACATCTGTTTCATAACTTTTCTCCTCTCTTCTCAAACCAGTAAACTTCCTTCCCAACTTCAACCTCATTTGATTTGCTCACTTCATATTTTACTGAGAAAACAAATAAAAAAAATGTCAGCTATTACATGTTCCCGCCACCAAATCTAACCTACCTGTATCAGTTCTCACTCTTATCACATACAATCTTCCCTATTTCCACAATGGATAACTGTTCCTTTCTATAACAAACCTCTGTCTCCATGTGGAGTGAATCCCATCCCCTCTTTTCTCTTCATGGATTTTACACCTCAACTATCGCCTCTCTCTACTATGTCATTAATTTCTTTCTCTCTGTGTGTGTGTCTCTCTCTCTACTGCATCATTAGTCTTACAAACATGCTAAAGTATCTGCTTTAAAAAAAAATTCCTTGACCCCATGTTCTACCTCTAGCGACCCCACCATTTCCGTTCCCTTAAAGAGCAAAACTCCTTGAAAAAGTTTTCTAAAATCAATACCTCCAGTTCCTCACCTTTCCATTCTTCCAAAAGCCACTACAATTGGCTTTTGTCCCTACTGCTCCACCAAAATCATCCTAGTCAAAGTCACCAATGATCTCCACTTTTCTAAGTCACAGATTTAACAATCCATGTTCATCTTATTATTATAGATGTCCAGACAACATTTGACACAGTTGATCATTCCTTCCTTCTTGAAACTTCATCTGGCTTCCAGACACCACAGTTCCTAGTTCTCCTGTTTCCTCACAGGATACCTCTTAGTCTCCTTTACTGATCCTCTCCTCTTCCCAATTTCTAAATGCCATTGCTACCCAAGGTCTCTGCTTCCATCTCTTCATTATCAAACTTTGTAGCTGTTTACATCTAGGTCCATAATTTTAAATATAGGTTGATTATCCTTTTTCTGAAAAGCTTGGGACCAGAGTATTTCAAATTTGGGGTTTTTTCTGATTTTGGAATATCTACATTGTACTTACCAGTTGAGCATCCCAAATCTGAAATCCAAAATGTTCATTGGAGCATTATGTCAATTCTTAAAAACTTTCAAATTTTGAATTTTCAGATTTGGGATGTCAACCTATACTAACAATATGCACTAATAAATCTCAAATTCATATACTGGCCCCCAAAGTCTTCTGTAAGCTCCAGACTCATCAGCCAAAGGTTTATTCCAACATTTCCACCTGGATTTTCTAATAGGAATCTCAAAGTGATAACAACTGAAACACAATTTTTCAATCTTCTTCCCCCAATTTTTTCTCTTTCTCATCTCAGTAAATGGCACCAACATTTATCCAATCATCCTCTAAGACTTTTACTTTCACCTACCTATATCTAATCAATCAGCAAATTCTGCCAACTCTCTTATTAAATGTATCTGAATCTGACCACTTCTCACTACCTCTACCGTTCCTCTGTTCCAAGCTACCATCATTTCTTTCCTAGAATACTGCTACAGACTCCTAATTGGTCCTAACCACCTAGAATCCAAACTGCACAGTGCTACCACAATAACCCATCATTCCCTTGTACGAAATCCTCTAAATATTTTCCATAATATTCAGAACAAAATACAAACTCTTTGTGATGGCTCCAAAGGTCCTACATAATTTTCTCTGGACTCATCTTCTATCAGTATTCTATCCTTCATGCACTACTGTCCAATCACTCTATAGTGACTTTCTTGCCCCTTAAATGCCAAGTTTGTTTCTACCTCAAAGCCTTCACATTTGTTGTGTCCCTTACCTAGTCCCTTCTCCAAAAAATCTTTGCATCCCTTCCAATTCTACCTCGCACGTTAACTCTTCCATATCATCTAAAACAGAAGCTCCTACCACTCTCTCCGATTGTGACTATCTCATTACTCCACTTTCTATTGATAGGCTCTAAAATAACACACCATTTTCTTACTTGTCAATGTATCATCTGCCTTTTCCCATTAGTATTTAAATGCCATGAGGGGAGGGACCTTATATTAAGTTCACTAGTCTTTCCCCAGAATTTAGAGCAGTATTTTTTAATTACAAGTAAGGCCAATCACCTAAACTATTTTTATTGTCATTAAAATATTAAATTTTTTAAATATCTAAAAATATTAATTAGCTGTAAATGAAATAAAATATATTAGTATATAATAATTCTATTAGTCTCATTACCTGACTTTGAAGCTTTTTCTCCTATGCAAATAACGGCTGTAGAATCTTTTGGTATTTTTTCACTTTTTTCTTCTGAAGATCTCCGAGGTAAAACTGGTTGTCCCATCTTACGAAGAGGAGCTAGCTGCCACTTTTTAATTTCATTATCTCTACAGTCTGATGAAGTTTTGCCCTCACCAGACTCCTGCAAAAACAGTATTTAATTCATTAAAATGAAAACTACTAAAAATCTTTAAATATAAAGCAAGATGCAATTGTATATGGATGAGAAAATTAAACCTAATATTAAAATCTATTAAGATGTCAAACATACTCCATTCTTTAGCCCAGTAAATGTTTAAATATTTTAAGATGTACAGAAATAGCTTTCAATTATTAGAAAAATGAGATTTACCCTTTCATTCAAAATCCAATTTTAAAGCACCTATTTTGTGCACAACAATAACAACCAATAAGGGAGAAACAAAGGACACAGAGATCATGTTCTCAATAATGTATTAGATCCTAAAGATTGAATCAAAAAGAAAAAAGAAAAAAAAATAACGTATTAGAAAGAAAAATAGATATAAAGTAGTAAGAGTTCTCTTGGTTGGCTGAGGATATGGAAAAAGAAGGAAGAAATTGTGGAGAAAATATCTATATTTTTCACTGTATTTCTAGAACAAAAGAAGTTACATTCATTTATAAGTGTATCGATTAAGTTCTTGGTGTGCCTATTGGCAATTTTAACTCCCATGAGGTAGAATTAATCATTAGGGGACTTGTGACTCTGGTCCTAATTATATCCCATAAAGAATCCCTAGTCAAAGTGGAATTCTGAGACCCTTGGAAGAAATTAATCACATCACACTAATGGGAAAGGAACACTGTGTACAGACATATAATCAAAGGTTTTAAGATAGAGTACATACCAAAAAATGAATTTCTCTAGAGTAGGAATCCTCTAATCTTTTATTAGCTTGCCTATTTTTTTTTTACCTCCCCAACTAGACTTGAGAACAGGGACATATTTCAATGTTATATACCCAAGGCTGGTAGTACTATGCTTGGCACACAATAGAAACTCAGTAAATAGTTCAACATTAAAATCTAGGCATAAGAAGTGACATTTGAAAAGCAAATTCCATAAACTAACATCAGAGAAGCCCAAATAAGATTCAACGGTTGACACCAAAAAAAAAAAGGAAGCAGTGATCATTTAGGATGGTATATGTATTTATAAAATCAGACTAACCTCAGTTCCTTTTCTGACAAAGAGACTGGATAGAGGAGTTTTTCAAAACATTAAAAATGTTAATATTTTATAATGTCTTTTTAAGCAAGATGGAGACAACTCAGCTAAATGACAATACAACAAGCTATATTTCTAAACTGCCAAGTAGTTGTACACAAGAGGTGATGATTAATAGTAATAGAAGTTTTCTAAAGACACGCTATACACTATTCTTAATGGTGGCCCTCGGCTATCAATGACTGTGACGCTCATCAAATCAACCAAGTAATAGCAAATATCAGACAGAATCTGATTTTCAAAAAGTCTTAGCAGACAAAAAAAAATCAGATGCCACAAGGATTTGGCAAATTGGAACTCAATCCAGATTTGCTATACAAAGAATATCTGAAAGAACTGAGTTTATAAATAGTGGGAAAGATTTTGGAGAAAACATGCTCATGCTCTTCAATCTGAATTACCTTTCATGCAATGTTTAGAAAAATTAGCTTTAAAAGAGAGGTTTCAGAAAACTAAAAAGTTTTCAGGAATGCAAAGTTCAACTGAAACTGAAGAACTTTCTAACAATTAGAGCTGTTTAAAAATAAAGATGTATTCCCTTGCAATGGTTTTCAAATAAAAATTTTATCATCACTTTCTAGAAATATTTAGAACATATTAGTAAATCAGAATGGTTAGATTAAAAGATTTCTAAGATTGCTCCCACCTCTAAAATTCATGTTCTTTGTTTTTTGTATTATTATACTTGCCTATCCACATACATTTGTTGCTAGAGTGTTTCCTCTCTAGCAGTATTCTGTAATAACCAATCAAAGATTAGAAAAGTCATAGGTATGAAAAGGTAGACAATGAGGATTAAAAAAAATTAATCCGATAAAATGCTGTATCCTTTATATATTTCTCCTGTTAAAGACTAAATATCTTGAAAATTCTATTTAGAAGATACTTTCAGAATGTAGTCAAAAATACAAAACCAGGAAAAACTGACAACTTTTTAAGAGTCCACATTTTAAGAGAAAAATAATGAGGTGAGAGTTCTAAGCAATGAAACAAAGTTAGAAGAATCATTTTTCCTTACGGAGAAAAATATTTTAATTCTTCCACTTGAAAATAATAATGCTAAATGTTTAAAGGATATGGAGATAATTATGGACTGAAAAGTTTTTTTAAAAATCTTAGCAAGCACAATTTACACTTAAGACCACACAACACAGACATATCCCAAAACAGAAAACTCAACTACCAAACGAGAGACTAGAAATAGCACAAGACTGTAAGAGATGAGACCTACATATTATGAAGAAGTGACTACCTGGTTTCACCAAGATAGTCAAAAAAATCTTAAATAAGAATCTATTGATTTTTAAGGAAAAATAAATTTGAAAATGTACAATGAACATTAAAACCTAAGGAGAAATTTCACAATTCTCATGGCCAATCCATTCAAAGTTCTCAAATAACAAAACAATGCATTAATGAAAAGCTCACCCGTTTTAAAATTTTGACCTTGTGCTTTCCTGTATCATCCATATATTTGCTTTTGTCATTTGTTGTATGTTTCGATAACCCAAGCTTTTCACATTCCATTGTTTTATCTTCACTATGGACTTCAACTGTGGCTTGATTTTCCAAAATATCTGGATCTAATATTTCAGTCTTTTTATCTTCTTCAGCACAGCATTTTACACAAACATACTCTTTGTCTTCCTCCCCCATCTGCTGTGCTTGAGAAAGACTTAACCCAACACAATCACCATGAAACCAGTCATCACATCTCCCACAGCCAACCATAAACCTGGAAAAAAAACAAAACAAATTTCATTTTTTTTAAATTCTCAAAAGTGAGCCTAAATTTTCAATATTTGGTTTTCTGATACTTTCAATGTTTTCCATGTTTACCCATTCCCTAAGCTCAACATGGAGCAAGTTCTCAAAGAAAAGAATATTCCATGAAAATGAAACATTTAAACTTTGAATACTTCCCCTCTGGTATGAATGAGAAAATACTAGGGCTGGGGGGCAACCATCAGGAAGAAAATAAAGGACAACTGACATTTGTCAGTACAGAATACTACACATAACAAAGTATAGATCAACAATGCGGAATGCTGAGGGTGGTTAAGATTTCGGAGATAATCTGATCACACACAATGAATCAAAGTTACAGCTACATTATCACAGATCTGAAATCACATATAAAATTGGTAAGAATTGTTTATCCAACAAAACCTTTTAAATGACAAAGAGAACACCAATACAAGTAACAAAAATGTAGTTCAAAAACTAACAAAATGAAGCCTCTCAAACTATTAACCATCCTAACTATGTAACTTTAGCTCAGTATATTCTGATTCATGGCATCACAATGATTCAGCTAAAAAAATCTTTTCATGTACTTCTCAGTGTGGATTTCCTTGCCAATGACCATGTGTTTAGATAAACTTGTTTCCCCAAATAAAGATCAATATTTTGTCTTAACATAAAGGTAATTCGTATGCAGGTTGGATTTTTTTAAATTCCCAATTTTCTTATAAAATGTTTTTCCTTTACTGCATTTTAGCTAAGAAATTACTTCACTAACCCATAGGAAAAGTCCAGGCACATGAGATTTATGACTCTAGAAAAAGCTTCCATTTTTCTAGTTTAAAAAGAATTTTCAGAAGGAATAGGCCAGGGGCAGGGGACAGAAGCAAAGAATATCTGTAATTACTTTTGAATAAAATGGCAAATAAGTAAACAGTAATTTAAGGGAGAAATTATATTTTACATACTTTTTAACCCAATGTTAGGAAAGCTAAAATGTTCACTTCAAATAATCATCCTTAAAATTTTCCTTTTTCCTTCTTCAGGGTAGCAATTCATGATACATTTGAAAGACTTAGAAGGATTTAGGTATGTTCTTTAATGATTTAAAGACTTTGTGCTACTGATTTTGATGATAGCAGCACCAACAATAGTGCTGAACTCCTTTTAAAGAGTTAAAGGTAATACACCGGGTGACAGGGCCAACTCTAAATATACGAGAGGTTCTATTTTAATGTTGGAAATATAAAAATTACAACAATGAGTTTCAATCCTTACAGGGTGTTTTAAAATCATGTCAAATACCCCGTTCCTCAATAATGACATTTCCTTCCAAACTACGGCTGTGCTTAAGGAGACTTGACTTCTTCCTTTAATTCACCATTCTTTATTCTCACTGGTAAAGCCTGTGCTAGCTTTATCAGGTGAAGTCCTCATCTCCCCAGTGATTCATTTGGTTTTAAAAACAAAAATAATAAACAATGTTTTGGGTTCACAAGAAAACTTTCAAACAATAATATGTTTGCAAGGCAGAAATAGTCTTGTCTAGGTTTGAGATTTTTGATGTGTCCATGTTTCAATGATATAGACATTCCAGCCAACAAGGAAAAAAAGTTTGAACACAAGTGCTTGGTCTTCCATTTCAGGTTGCAAAGTTACAGGAACTGCTATTTCTTGAAAGTAGCTGTCTAACATGAATGTTTTTGAAATATTCATGGAAAGTTAATGATTTCTCTTTACTTCCATAATCAAGCTATATTAAGATTTCTTCAAAACAAGTCTAGGTTAGTTTCAGTGAGACAAGACTTAAAAGTCTAAAGATTATGCTTTTGTCCCAAATGCAAATCTAAAAGTCAAACTATAAAGCGTATGTTATAGCATTTCCAAATTTTTATTTGATTTATTTAGGGTAGAATGGTTTTATGGTCATCAAATTTGTCGAGCAATTATTTCATTATGGCTCATTTCAAGTTTATTTTGAAATGTCTCAAATCTGAGAGCATTGAAAAGCAAATCTCTAGTGCCATCTACAGATGGTATCTTAATATTACAGTTTGTATTTTATGTAAAAAAGTTACAGAAAATCTGAGAAATCAAGAAAAAAAAGACATTAATAAAAAATAATTTCCATATCCTAAGGGAAAATAAAACTCATTCTAAAATGAACAGGTTACCCAAAAATATAAATATGGATCATTTTTAGGTCTAAAACTTAGAAATACTACGAACATTTTAAACTACATTTTTAAAATGTGGTTTACATAAAGAGAATATATTTTCTTCCCTTTTCAAGCTATTGTTCTACTGGAAGTAGCTAATCATTACTCTATTTTCTGCCCTATCCTTGAATTTCTGATCAAGAGGAAAACCCACTCTAAGGAAAAGACTATAACCTAGATGTTAATCTTTTACTACAAAACCAATGTTATGTAGAGTTTAGCTTGGTATCAATTAATTGGAGCAAGTCAGTATCCCTTAATTGGAAGAGTTCGGTAATATTTTCTTCTCCACATATTCATATACAAAATTAAAAATAAAAAACTAAACTAAGCCTACTATAAGGCAATTAAAAATTAATTTAAAACTCAATCTTTATTCTTGTCTTTCGGCATATGCCAAAAAATATTCTTAGAACATTTTTAAGTTTCTTCAAAGTAAACTACAGAGATTAAATTAAGAACTCTTGTTCTTAACAAATTATCATATATTCAGTAACACTGTAGGTGTTACAAGACGGGCATTCACTTCTGGTAAGTGTTTCTTGGTGACAGCTTAGGCTATGTTACTGTGAATGTGAATGTACTCACTCTTTAAGATAAAAAGATTATATTCCATATAAACATTAGATCATTTTTGTTACTAACAATCTAATCTGCAAAGAAAAATACTTGTCTATATAGGACTTAAAATCCCGAGAAAAACACAATCATTTATTCTAAATGAAATTTCCTTCTCAGAAATAAGTTTTCTTGGTTGAATACAAAGCTATAAATACATTTTGATAAGGAGATATTTTTGTTTTTTAAATTTTATCCGACACACTAATGTACAACTGCGGGCAAGAAAGTGGAATGCAACTAAAAATACAAGCACCTTCTAGACAAGTAGAGAAACAGAAACCATAAAGTAGATAATATGAAAAGACTAAGATTTCTTCCTTACAAATGCCATTTGGCTTATGTTTAAAAGATGTTCAAAAGTCTCATGAATTTTTTTTAAAAAAGAGTGTTACTCTGGTTCTTAAAATAATCAATTTAACTTTGGTATAAGGCTGAATCAGAAAAATATAATGGAAGCAAAATAACTCTGCATGACATGTTGACTCTAATTAAGAGTCAATATCTACTGTCTTTAGGATATATATATAACTTGTTTATGGTAAAATATCACATCTGGCAATGCCATGAGTAAATATCTGTATTACAAAATATAATTTCCAACTGGAAGCACATACAAGGAAGCTAACCTCAGCTGCAACATGTGTAATATGCTAAAGAGTTGAAGCAAAGCTGTCACAAGCGCTAGAAAATATGTCATATTAACAAATAGCTTTCAATGTGTCTAGTGCATGAAATCAAAGGATCAAAATTATTTTCCAATATGCCCTTCCTAATAAATTCCTATCTTACACAAGGATTTAAATAGGAAAACTACATGCATTTTTTTGAGTAAACTCAATGTACACAAGCACAATGTACCAAAGTAGTAATGAAGGCTAATTAATATGTAAAGAAAAAAACAATCAATTACATAGGCTTCTTTATTCACAAAATTGAAGTAATCTGAAATGCTGCTTCCAAAATTGATTGGTTCCAACGTTAATATATATTATTCAGGTCAATTACACACAGGATGAACCCAAAACCTCCTACACATCTTAACATTCTAAGTCAATTTCCAGACTGGGGCAAAGAAACTCTAGATTCTATAGAGTAGATCCAAAAGGTGGCATTAGGTTTAAAAACCAGGAGGATGGGACACGTAACACCTAATATTCCCTTTAGGAAAGTAAGTGTTGATATTGGTGAAGCGACAGTCATCATTAAAAAGGCTGAGCAAACTCTTGAAGACTGGGTCATCAGAAGTTTATCTTAAAAAAGCTGCACTGTAACAGACGTAACATGGCTTCCAACTCTATGCCAAAGTTTCACTTTAAAAACTATTCACCTACGACTCCCTAAATACATTTCTCTGGCCAGATGTCAGTGTAATAATTTTCAGGAGATTCTGGAAGAATGAGAGCTGGCTTAAAAAAGCACTTAAAAGCACCATTCAACCCTTAATTCTCTTGGGCCTGAAAACAGCAGGTCCACTTTAGAATATTTGAGTAAAGTGTTCATGTAAGTGAGGGCAAATGTAGGACTGTATTAAAACAAGTCACAGTTTATAAAAACTGGAATATATTCTGTTATAAACTAATCCCTAACATATCCCTAAAATAGGCTACAGAATAAATCACAAAGAAATCCTTTGATATAAAACTTAAGTTATTTTTTACAGAATAACGCAAACACCTCCCTCCCCATTCTCCTCAATCATCCCCACCCCTTGCCATCAAAATAATGTGTTACATTACAACACAGTTAACTAAATTGTCTCTCCCTAAAGAGTTTCATTTTTATGTAATCTAATAGTGCTGGGAAAAGTCACCATAACATGAGTGAGTACTTTCATGAGTGAGGATAATAATATAGTATACAGGTTATAATATTCATTTATCATATTAGCGTTGATAGAAGTTCCAACAGCAATGTGAACACTTGAACAGGATAATCTTGTAGCTGCAAATTTCACTTCTTCTTTTCCTTTTCTTAAAAAGCTAGCAAAAAATACATTGGGGTTGAGGAACAGTGTCATAAAACTACAAAACACTGCATCCTAGGGGAGAATAATGAAAAGCAGTACTAAAATCACCTCTAAAATTTTAAAAGATTAGAACTCACAAAAAATTCTTGAAATCACTAAAACATTCAAAAAAGAAGTACATGTTTTCACTCTATTCCATGTTACATACAAAATTCAGCTGGGTAATTAACAGTTGTTTAGCTATCAAATTTCAGTCCAAGGTCAAGTTTTAAGAGTTATGAAGTGATGGCATTAAATCTTTAATATGCATTTTACCAAATAAAATAAAATAAAAAAACTTCAAAAGGAAAATAGAATTTCCATTATGACCTTCATACTTTATTACTAGTTCTTCTCAGGCCAAATTAAAATGATATATAACTTACAGACCCAAAGCAGTATAACAATTTTCTGATTAGTAGGAAGTTTTTGGTGTTTTTTTTCCTCCCAGATGCAACAACTAAATTACCCTCTCTAGTTACAATGACGAAACATTTCCATATATGTCAGCTGTTGGTCACACTACGCTTTTTTAAAATGTTCTAGGATGATATATTTGCAAATTCGGTGGCTCCATCTTTCTATCATTTATCCAGGGTTGATGAAGGGTTTTTTGTTTTTGCCAAAGTCTTTGTATGTTAAATAATTTATTTCTATAAAAAAGTTCTCACACTAATCCCACCCCAAATAAGTAATTTCTCTTCAATGTACACATCACTCATACACACACACACACACCTGTTGCCATGTGGTTTTTTGCAAAACCCACACTGCTTGCTGGGAGTCCACATATATTTGCTTTCTAATGAGGAGCTATGATCAGAGCCTTCTCTTTTTACAGTAGCAATGTTGTCTGGAATAAACAATGGTGGTTCATCCAAAGAAAAACTTTTGCTGCTTCTTCTTTGACGGGGTTGTAGGTTCTTCTCAGGTTTTTTTAGTTTCAGTTTATCTTCCTCTTTAAAATGTTCAGCACCTGGGTGTTCGAGCTCTTCCTTCACGTGACTATTAGTTTTCATTGCTGAGGCCTGCTGCTGAGGCTTATGGCACTGTTTCTGGGTGGAATGTGCTACATGTCCAGTTTGTGCAGGATTATGAGGTTCTTTAGAGCAACCAGGGTGACCATGAAGCTTATCACTCAAAGAATGAGTTATGGGTTTAGAAATTTGTATGAAATTTTGATCCTGCAATGTTTTTTTCAAAACAGAATAAGCTTGGTTTTTTATGGATTTAACCCCAGAATTGCAACTCTGAATCTTTGACTCCTTATCAACTTGTTTTTTTCTGACTTTGACTGGCCTGTGAAAATTTTGCTGAGATTCTGGTTCATCAGCATTTCGTTTCCCACTTTTGACATTAACTTTAGTTCTGTTCTGCATTACTTCATGCTTTACTGCAACAATTTTCTTCGGAGTATCTGTGGTCATGTTTTGCTTAGAGTGAATTACAGGTTTTGTGTGTTTTGACTTTACAGTTTTTGACTCTAAGTAAGAAACATTACTTGACTGGCTGTTTCTGTCACCCTGAAGGTGTGTTGTTTCATGAGAGTCCATTTTAGCACTTTCTGTAATACTCAACTGTTGTGAATTTTGGTCAGACAAATCACAAATAGCATTTTCTAAAATATTACTTTCTGGTTCAAAAGTACTAGTATCGACCACCTCTAAGTTTGATTTATTAAACTCGGTGCTCTGCAACTGCTTATTAGACTCTGTGTCTTCACAATAACCCAATGGTTCCATTTTATTTCTTTGAAGAGAGTTCTTAGCTTTATCATCAGCAACATTCATGGTATTCTTCCTTTCCAAATTACATTCAGTAACTTCATCCACAGAACTAGACAAATCTGCAAGGTTCTTTTCTGTCTTATTTGAATTTGAACAAGCAACATCACCAGAAATACCAGCAGAGGATCCAGGATCCTCAATAACTTGGTCATCTTCATGAGATAATTTTACTGTCTCCTTTGAGTCTTGTTCAACTATTCCCTTTGTTATTATTTCTTCAACAATAGTCTCATTCATTTTACCGGAAATGGAATCATTTTGTCCACACTCTTCTTTATCTGAAAACTTAAACAACGGACTACTAACAGTCTTAATTTTACATTCCAACAAAGCTTCATTTTTCTTTTCTTCAATAGTAACACAAGTCTCTGAAAGAAGTGGACAATTTAATTCATGAGATGGCACATTTGCTTCTACCTGATTATTACACTTATGCTTAGACTCTAATCCGGTTTCATCCTTCATTTCAAGACAAGATGACACTGAAGAATGACTAGAAGACACCGGTACTTCTGATACTACTTCAATTTGTCCACTATGTCGGCTGCTCCTTCTATTCTCCTTATGGTACTCGGGTTTCAGTGATGTACAAACTTCTTCTTTAATCTGACTTCTTTCTGGTTGTTTCACCCCTGCTTTAGGGGTAGATACAGTCTTCCCAGATGCTTTTTTTGTGTTACTTAAAGGTGCTGCATTTGAGCGCTTGGCAATAGTGCTCTGTCGCAAACTTCTTACTTGTTCTATCATGGGGAAAAAAAATAAATAAAAATAACTTAGCTATTGTGCCATGTCTTTTTATTTCAATACAATTTTGAATATATCACTTCCTTATTCTGAGTTATAAAATTTATTTGCTCATTTCAACAAAAATGTACTGAACAGTTACTTATGATGGTAATCATATATAAATTAACATATATATAATTTAACATATGTTAAATTTTATATATATCAAAGTTTTCTCTGAATTCTGGCAGGAGTAAAAAAACCTCTATAAAATTCAGACTAATAATTACACCTTACTACAAGATATGTTTTCATCAAGTCTCTTATCCATAAGAAGTAACTAAGGACTAAAACAAGTAAAATGAGCGTCCTTTACCATTAATGTCCATCTTAAAGAAAGACCATCATATATTTTTAAACACTAAATATTTCTAAATGTATAAAACAAAATAAATTCAGGTGCTAATAAAATGTGAATTAAAACTACCTATCACAAACAGGATCTGTGCAAGTTTCAAGATACAGCCTCCAAAGAACTCTAATTCCTTTATCAATGTGCCTCCCTTATATCACCATTTTAGCATTCATGCTATTCCTAAGAAATTACACATGAACTAGACTACCACACACAGATGACCAAAAAAGAAATCACAACTTAGAAGGTTTAAAATGGATCGTAAGGGAAAATAAGTGTGAAAATAATTTAATAAAGGTTCCCACTTTTAACAATGTGCCTAAGAAAGAGTCTCCTTTCCCTATCCTGGTACATCCCACTTGAGGGAAGGAGAAACACAAAGTGAAAAGAACTGGAAAAGAAAAGTGAGCTAAATAATTCATGAAGTAGAGAAACAACCCACAATCTAAAATTTGTCATTTCATTTATCACTGGACTATGAGAATCTTATAAAAGCTATACATCCTCATTTACCTAAAATAGTTCCAGTTAATGCATATAGTTCTGATGTAATTATTAATAGCACCCTTGCACTTTCAAAAGTATACCAGTTCAGATAATAAATTACATGGTCATCCTAATCTTAGGGATGCTTTCTAATTTCCCTAGGACTTAACACAATATTATCTGGATACTCAACAACTTTTAGAAATTATTTGGTGGATTATGAACTGTTTATCACATGCTTGGTATATGATATTTTTAAAATAACTATAATTTTAATGAAGTTTTATTTTAATATTTAGATGATTTTTAAAGCTTTAAAGACAGCTTGTAGCAATTTACAGCTCTACTTTATTCATCCTTGAAATAAAATAGATAAAAAAACTTTTAGCACCCAATACCCATTAATAAATAAATGAAGAACTTTTAACACCACAGTGATTGCTAAAAATGACAAAGGAATAGGATATTCAACTGCAAAGGATAAATTGTCTTTCAATAGTAAGTAACTTACTAAGCAAAGGTTAAACTCACTTTTTCTGGAAACAGCAGCAAATTTTGGAAGCCAAACAAAAGATGATTAAGAAGTAATTGAGTGCCTGACAAAGACTAGGCAATTAAAAAAACAAAAAAGTAAATGATGTAGGAGACCCAAAAGTGACAAACACTAAGCTGGCAGTATTGGCAAAAACTAACAACACTAACACCACAAAAGCCTTAGGAATTGGTGGCCCCAGATGATTCTAAAGAGGAGATGAAGGTAGGTGGCTAAAACCAGGATAGGTTGAAAGCACTTTAAATGCAGAAGTTAGATCCCTAGATCCCCCTTCTCCCCTACTCCACCTGTTGGCCTGTCCCTGGTCCTAACTCAAAAACTGATGGCTTACTCTCTGGAGAGAGCGAAACTGGATTTCTAGCCTAAGGAACATCAGGCACAGTTGAGAATGGTAATAAAGTACACTGTAAGTGCATCTGTATATACTGAAAGCTGAGAAGCCCCAGTGAGCTTCCCTCAGGGCTCCCATAATATATTAGCAATCCAATGAGCCCAGGGGGAATAACCCAAATTCTGATATTAGGGATTCTGCCAAAAACAGCACAGTGAGATCACCATACAGTGATGCTCATAGTTGGCAAAATCCAGCCCACGCACTTAGAAGTTCCACAGAGTTTTAGTTCCCTACCATTAAACTTGAACAATAATCAAGGATCAGATATTTTAGGAAAGCCTCTAGGAAAGATGGAAGCCACAAAACTTTTTAAATTTTTTTTAAATGCAACAGAGAGAAAATAGAAACTACGAAATGAAATAAAAACTTAAAAAAAAAAACACCATTAGTTATCTTTATAAAGAAAAAAGCAATCAATCGTAAGAATAGAATGCTACAAAAAAAGACCATTCCCAAAACAAATAAAAAGGGTACATTTAGAAATTAGAAGTACAAAACTTGATGGAAAAGTTGGAGGGCAAATATGAGAAAATTTCATCAAGTAAAAGAAAAGGACAAAGACACAGACAGTAGGAGAGATAAATAAAATGTAAGGGCCAGTCTCTGCTACCTGACAAATAATAATTCCAGAAATCAAGAGCTAAGAAAATAAAGAGAGAAATTAACAATGAAATAATTCAAGAAATTTTCCCAGAATTGAACAATAGTTTTCAGACTAAATGGGTCTACTTACCGAGTACTTAGCTCAATACAACAATAGTTTTCAGACTAAATGGGTCTACTTACTGAGTACTTAGCTCAATACAAATAAAATACACCCACACCAACACACATTTATCATAAAACATCAAAACGCTAGAGCTCCAAAGAAAGATTCCACAAACTTCAAGAAAGTAGGTAACATACCTCCCTCCCAAAAAATACAAATAAACTTCTCAACAACACTAAATTTAGAAGAGAATGGAGCAACACCTTCAATATTTCTGAAGGAAAATGATTTCCAATCTTGAATCTTATGTCCTACCAGACCATGATTCCATACAAGATTTAAAAAGAGTATCTCAATGCTCCTTTTTCTCACAAACTATTTTAATAATTACATCACTAAAACAGAGGATTTAAAAAAAAAAAAAAAGAAATAGGAACTACAAAAAAATACAAAGCACAGACTCCTCAGAAGAATGGTAAGAGAGATTCCTGAATGACACTTTTGCATCAGGCTTATAGAGCTAACACCAGCCCACACAGGGGCAAATCAAAAGGTTTGAAGAGACAACAGAATATCTGATATGCACACATATATTAAGGAAAGATATCTAAATCTGGCAGAGCAGCTGGGGTGTTAATTGCTTGTATGTAGGCAGTAAACCAAGCAAATGACAAACAAAAATGATTAAACCAGAAAGACAAAAGGATGCACAAAAAAAAAAGTTTATTAAGTGGATCATTTCTAATAGCATATATAGGCACAGTAACATAAATAACTAATCTAACAAAATTATATAGGAAGGATGAGAAAACTGTACTTTTGTGAGATGGGGACAAGAAGAGGAAAGAAAATCTTCATTATTCAGAGTGGGAAGTCAACAGGTTAATACCTAAATCAGAATATTCAAAAAATAGCAATAAATGCATGTTACTTAGAGATATAGAAGTTAAATGCCAAAATAAAAAAATAAAAGGTGCTGAGAGAGTTAATAGTGATTTCCTCTGGGCAAAGGGAAATGGGTAGTAGGTACTAGAAATTTACACAGTAAATTGATAAAATCTCAAAACTCATTATTATCAAAATGCTTAGATTAGCAAACATCAAGAAAATATAATCTCTGCTAGCAAATTTACAACCTAACACATCTGTCCCAATATCTCTGATTTACTAGCTAGACCTCTTTGGAAGGATTACCTTGTGCCATTAAACGAGGTGATTTTCTTGGTGATCTCACTGAATTTTCCTCTACTTTGTCCCTCAAATTCCTGTTAGGTAAAACCAGTTCTTCTTCATCAATGGTATCATTGCCACTTTCTTTAACAACTCCTTCATCCATAATATCGTCAAGACCAACAACTAGAAAAAAACAAAAACAACAAAAAATTAATTTTTAAAAATATTAGGATTGTTAAGTATTTAAAGGCAATACAGAAAATAATATGAGACAGTTTTAATATAATACTACAGAGTCTTGAAAATCTAGGTCTATTCTTAACATGTGAAATTGCCACTATTAAGCTTCCAAATCAATTCAGTTTTATAAATGTCTACCTTGTGAGGTGATTAATCAAGGAGAGTATTAGCTATAATCTTTCCTAATTTGACCTCAATTATCACTTTCATTTATTTACTGTCCCTTTGTGAATGTCACAGGCTACTATACCTAGAGTACTCAATTATACCAACTTTGGTTAAAGTAGTACAAACGTGTGCCGTATCTTCAAAAGTGTGATTCTAGGTTCATGCCAGAACCAAATTTCTAGTTCTGAGATCCTACTACTTAGAGACTATGCTACATGTGTGAGAGTAAGCAAGGCAGATGTACTTTTGACTGGTACTCATCCTCACACACACAAAAAAAGAAAAACAGAGAAAAATGAAAAACATAACTTCCCCTTTCCCCAAATGCTGGGAAAAATAGTATGTGTCTAATATAGCTACATAATTACATTACCTTCTCCTACTCAAAAGAGAGACAGAGCCATTTGTTTAATTTGGAAGAGGTGGGGAATGAAAAAGGACTCAGGAACACTGAAGGAAATATTAACACTGTATTCATATTGCCATTAGGTTTATTTCTATATAGAACAAATGTCACTTAACTAGCCAATATGTATGAGTAATTCGAAATGTGCAGTTGTATGAAATCTTGTAAAAAGAATATGATTATTTAGAACAGAAGGTCTGGATTCAAATCCCAGCTAAAACATTCAAATAAAACTTGATCAAGTCACTTAACCTCTCTATCAGTTTCTTTATCTCTAAAATGAGAATAACAATACCTGTCCTACCTACCTCACAGGGCTGTTGTGAGGATCAAGTGAGATGATGTATGAGAACTCACTCTGTAAACTTTAGAGCACTATACAAATGTTAGTTATTATCTTCATCTTAGGGGTTAGAAGGACCCTCAAGAAGTTATCTAGTTCTCATCTTTGTATCCAAGTAGAACTTCATTTAAAAGAGCTCAACAAGATAGTGGTCTATCCTAAAATTTAAAGAGAACAAAATTCTTCATAAACATACTTTTGAATGATACAATCTTTCTGAAGAGCAACTCGACAACAAATATTGAATCATAAAACTGCTCATATACTTTGATCAAGGTAAATTATAAAGAATAGAAGAATGGATTGTGAAGAAAACACTGGCCAGAAAACATAGTGTGATCCTTGTCAGAAATAAACAAAATGCAGGTGTATGTACATTTAGACAAACAGAAAAAAAAAGACAGGCAGGAAACAGATGAAAATTATAACAGTAATCATAATAGTAATTCTTATCTATAAAAGATAAGAATATACCTTTCTTCTATTTTTCAAATTTTCTGCTATATGCATGTATTTCTCTCAAAAACAGACCTTTTAACCACTATGCTATGCACTCGATGTTTAGAGAAGAATACGCTTTAAGAAAATTAATCAAGATTAATTTAAGATATAATTAGGGTAGAGACAGGTGGGAAGTCCAATTAGGCTATTCCACCATGACAGAATACTTATGTTACCACACATTCACATAAAACCTCAAAAAAAATTTGACATTAGATTAGCAGCTCTACTATGTTCATTTACAAAAGCAAATTTTAAGACTTTCATCAATTCTACACAAAAGCATATATATATGCATTACAAAGATGCATAAATAGGAAAAAATACAACAAACTGCTATCAGTGATTATTTCTAAAGGAAAAGTGGATAAGGATTTTGTTGTTGCTGTTGTTTTTTAATCTTCATTATACTTTCTCTGAGTTTTCCAAATTTTCTAAAATCAGCATATATTTTATATTGTTATCAGGACAGAAAGTAACAATACCAAAGAGGAAAATAGTACCGGAGAAAAGCATAATTAATAGTGTTGTTGGCAAGGAATGAAAAGGTATGTTATGAATTTTAGAGCTGTATTGCAAAGCAGAATCATTTAGCAAGTCAAATCCAAGGTCAATTATCAGCTTTTAAATTATTCCATTTCCTAGGTATCTGACATCATTGATTCTTCCCTTCTTGAATCCCCTTCTCCTCACTTAGTTTCCTCCTATTTCACTAACCACTTCTCAACATCCTTTGATAAAGCCTTTTCTTGTAGATGTCTACACTTCACAGGACACAATGGTTCAGTTCTCCCATCCCTCTTCTTTATCTACATTCACACTCATGCATCCCTAGGTGATCTCCTCCATGCCTATCTATACCTCAATGACTCCCAGAGATATTTTCCCCACCTCAAGGTCACATTTGACCTCCACAAGAGTGTAATTTCACATGTTCATTAAGTTGTCTAACAAACTCCAAATCATCTCTCATCGAGACTGTAATAGTCTCATGGCAGGGTGCGGTGGCTCACGCCTGTAATTCCAGCACTCTGGGAGGCCGAGGTGGGTGGATCGTTTGAGCTCAGGAGTTCGAGACCAGCCTGAGCAAGAGTGAGACCCCATCTCTATCAAAAAAAATAGAAGTTAGCTGGACAACTAAAAATATATAGAAAAAATTAGCTGGGCATGGTGGCACATGCCTGTAGTCCCAGCTACTCGGGAGACTGAGGCAGTAGGATCGCTTGAGCCCAGGAGTTTGAGGTTGCTGTGAGCTAGGCTGACGCCACGGCACTCTAGTCAGGGCAACAGAGTGAGACTCTGTCTCAAAAAAAAAAAAAAAAAAACTAGTCTCCTAGTGACCCAGGTTTCTCTATTGCCACGGCCTCTCTCCAAAAACACAGTTTATTCTTCACCCAGTCATCACTGTGATCCTTCTAAAATATTGAGTCAGATAACATTACATTCTTGTTCAAGGCCCTCCAAAGCCCACCCAATACATTTAGATTTAGATTTAGATTTTGAGTCAAAAATCCTTGCCAGGGCCCACAGGGTCCTAACAAGATCTTCCCTTGCCAACTACTCTGACTTCATCTCCAATCATGCTGATTTACTCTGCTCCAATCACACTGGCTTTTTCCTCAACATGGGGAAGCATAAGTCCATCTCAGGGTCTTTGCACTTGGCTAGTCACTCTACCATGGAAGCTCTTCTCCCAGACACCCATATAGCCTTACTCTCACACTTCATTCAGGTTTTACTCAAATATAACTTTTTTCAGAGAAATCTTCCCTAACTACCATATACAAAACACACACTCTCATTACTGCCTATGATCCTTATCATATTTTATCCTTTAATGCTTCTCTATATGACATTAAATATGTTTATTGACAGTCTTCTCCAATAGAGTGTATGTTTCACAAGTCAGAGACTCTGTCTCTTATTCTTGGCTGCATTCCCAGAACCTAGAACAACAACCTGGTATATATTAAGTACTTGAGAAATACTTACTGAATAAAAGAATAAGGGGGAAAGATGCGTCAGGAAAATTTAAATCTTGAGAAATGAGAGAAAATGTTTCTATTAACCCAAAGAAAGAAGCTGGAAAGAACAAATTTAGAAGTAAGATAGTGACTTCACTTTTTTGATATATTGATGACATGAAAAAAGGAGACAAAAGAAGCATCAAGATAATACAATATCACAAAAGAAGGGTAAGGAGAATTTCAACGTAGTAGGGATCAGGGAAGGAAAACTGCCTCAGAGAAAACAAAAGAAGGAGAAAAGGCCACTAGTTTGATATACAGAAGCAGAGGGGTCAGAAGACAAAGGGTTAAGAAGTAAATAAGTGAAGAATGACAATAACTACCAGTCTCTTTTTTTAAGAAGTTTAATGGTAAAAGAAAGGAAAGGGGGACAATCAGCTAAAGGAGGTTAAAGAGACAAAAGATGGTTTTTCTACAGAACTGAGAGATGGGGAAGGCAGAGGGGAAGGAAGCTGTGGTAAGGAGAATATCCTTTACAAAAAGGGAGATGAATGAAGGAACAGAAACGGGGAGAGAGTGGAGTAAAGAGGGAAGAGGAAAGCGGGAAGGGGACAAAGAAGAAAAGAGGAAAATCAACAGAAATCTGACTATGTTTTATGTGCTGGAAAATAACTTGGAAGGTAATGACACCTTGAGATTCCATCATCATTCAAAAACATCTTGGTCAACAACTTACAAATTAGAATAACTACAACTGAATTTGGGAGATATTTCTTAAAGGTAAGACTTCCAAGAATGCATATGTTTTGGTACTCTCCCTCTTCCTGGCAACACATTTCCTTCAACTCAAAAAGTCCATTTCTACACTAAATCAAGCTCTACATTGTCTCCAGAGTTTCTAGGACTCTGATGCTGAATAAGGCCCCCAACAACTCAGGCACCTCCAGTATTGCTTTTCCTACCTCCCACATTCCACAACCAGGTGTCATTCTCTTTTTGAAATCTTTTTTTCCTCAAGTCTGATACTTAATGTCAACTGTGTAACAGAAGAAATAACCGACCTAGAAGTAGTTGGGCTGAGTTTGACCTTTGTATTGTTGCACAATTAACACATATCAAATATGAAGAGTTCTCTACTGTCTCTGACTTGTAATTCTCCCTTTTGTAAGGTATTAAAGTGATTTACGCCAATCTCTATTGTTGAGAAACACAATAAATTTAGCCCCAAATGATTCTGAAATCTATGATCATACTTAGAAATCTCCTTGAGCCTGAATTTAGATCACAATAAAATTCTTTCCATGCCAACTCCAAATTACTCTAAAAAAATTTGCTTAAGTGAAGTCCTTCTCATACTAATACTACTTTATTCTGTACTATTTAATTCCAATCTATCTTTTTGGGAAAAAGCAAAGAAGACAAAAAAAAAAATTTGGACTTAGATTTATTGTATTTCTCAACAATAGGGACTGGTGGCTCATGCTTGTAATCCTAGCACTCTGGGAGGCTGAGGAGGGAGGATCACTTGATCTTAGGAGTTCAAGACCAGCCTAAGCAAGAGCGAGACCACATCTCTACTAAAAATAGAAACAATTAGCCAGGCGTGGTGGTGCACGCCTGTAGTCCCAGCCTCAGCTACTCGGGAGGCTGAGGCAGTAGGATTGCTTGAGCCCAGGAGTTTGAGGTTGCTGTGAGCTAGGCTGGTGTCATGCCACCCTCTGGACTGGGCAATACAGTGAAACTGTTTCAAAAAAGAACAACAACAACAAAAAAAAAAACAATAGGGATTGGTTTAAATCACATTAATACCATACTACTCAAAAATAGTAGGAAATTCTTCACATTTGGTACGTTTTAATTATGCTGGCATTACAAAGGTCAAATTCAGACCAACTACTGTCTAACTCAGTTATTTCCTCTATTATACAGTTGGCATAAAGTATGAGACTTGAGGAAAAAAAATAAAGAACATGATATCTTTGCACTATCACACCAATACAGATTAGGTATCTATTTTATAGAGCTTCTGTTTCTGAAGTACAATAAAAAAATATGGATACCTCCTATTAACAGAGCCCCCACACTGTAGAACACCACCCACCTTCTAATAGGCTTCCCTCTGGTAAGAATTCTTTCCTTCATGGATGATTCATTGACTCTAAAAAGATGAATTCAGCCCCAAATGGTTACCTGTATTGTAATATACAACTTGATGGAGTATATCACACCCCAGCTTCTCTTTGGAGTCAATGAATTCTTTATCTATTATCTGTGTTACCTATTTCAAATATTTTCTCATTTACCTTATTTTAGTATTTGGTATCAATCTAAGATAATTTTTCTTTAGAATGCTATTTTCAATTACTCCAACGCTATTAAATTATCCATACTTTCTGCTGTAATTTATATTTAACACATTCTAAAGTCTTATGTTTAAATGATCACAAATATTTCAACCTTTGCCAAACTAACTTCATGGTTCAGGAGGAAATTCAAAGGCATTTTCATGGAAAGGGGAAAAAAGTCTATAAAACCCTGAGTTAAAGGAAGTTAAAACAGTGTGTTCACTGCAGAACTTCAAAGTTCTCAATGTACTAAAGGGCATTTATGAAGGAAAGAAGAGTATGTGGCATAGCATAATTGTTTCTCAAGCTTTATTTTCTCACACACTACCCCCCCAAAAATCATATATCAAAATGATAACACTAGTTATTTCAGGAAAGATTTTTCCCTTCCTTTTTATTCATATATCTAGTCCATTTTATATTAAAATGTTTCGTTAAAAAAAAATTTCCAAAAAATATTATGTGAATGTCTAGAAAAAGCTAGGACGATACATACTCAACAAAGGTTTTTTATGCAGAGGGAAGGGCAGTACTGGTGCCACTTTTTATTTTTTAGTTTTTCTTTTTTATCAAAATTATACATGCATAAAATTTTAAAAAGTTCTAATTCCATAAAGTTTGTTAAGAAAAACATTAATGCCCAGCACCCACTTCCCCTCCACTTCTCTCTCTGAATCTCAATTTTTTCACTGGGAAAATAAAGATATTATCATCCTTCACTGAAGAGTTGCTGTGAAAGTAAACCAATGCACTGATAGTTTCTAACACAGTGCCTGATAGGCAAGATATAGTATCTTAAATAAATGACAGCCATATTAGTATACCCTGGCAGGTTTTATCAAATAGAGTTCTATAGCCTTAAATGCCCTGACATTTTACCCATTCCCAATTGTCTAAATTAACTGTCTAAATCTATTGCCAAGATCATTCTATCAAGTTGATATAAAATAATTATTGTTAAGTCTGGAGCTGAGAGACACAGGGAGCCTCATGTGTAGCAAAATGCTGTTTATTTTGAGCATCTGGGTGCAGATGGGTGGAGGCCATAAAAAGTGTCCACTAGAGAGAAGGGGAGAGCCTTGGGTTTTACAGAGGGTTTTTCTGGGGGGAGTAAGTGGGCCAGAACAGCCGCTGTAATAAATTCTTTTTCAAACAACCAGCTCCTAGGACTCCTGCCCCAGTCACATCCATCCTTCAGCTCCAGTGTCGTCCTCATCAGGAGAGAGAGAGAGGGGTATACTTCGTTCCTACGAGGAGGGGGAAAGGAATGCTGGCTGCAGCTGTCTGTTAGCTTTACAATGTTTTAGAAGTCTAAGTTTTGCATTAACCACATTCTGTCCTACACATGCTTTTCGGGTTCCCACCTGGAACAAACCTAACAATTATTCCCTTAAAATACTATGAATTATTTATCTTTAAATTAATTCCTTTAAAAATATTCACTGAGTACCTACTATGTGTTGCACACTGTCCTTCATTATTCTAGATACCAAGAATACAGAATTCTCAAGACAAATGACTTGGTTTCTTCCACAAATATCAAGAAAAAAGGTGGGGAAACTTATATAGACTTAACTTACATATCAATTAATTGAAAGTACTGGCCTTACTTCAATTCTGATTCAAACTATAAAAATAATGTTGAAGGAATTGGATAAAACTGACTAAATATTTAAAAAATATTAATAACTAATTTCAAATGTTTTAAGCAGTATAATGTTACCATACTTAAGTTTTTTAAAAGATTCTTGTATTTCAGAGATAACATACTGAAATAGAGATGACAACATATGCTTTCTTGTCTGGGCTTCCAAATAATCCTGGGGGAGAGGGGTGTTAAGGATGAGTGGAATAAAAATGAAACAAGACCAATTATTAATTGTTTAAACTGAGTAACAAGTACATGAGGGTTCGTTATCCTGTTCTGTTTCTATATGTTTGATGTTTTCCATAAAATAAAATTTTAAAAATTATTCCCATGAAGCTTCATTTTAATGAGAGTGAAGCAAAATATACAGCATGTCAGGTGGTAAGTCATATGAATAAAAGGAAAGGGAGTGTGGAGGAGGGAAAAAGGATAGTTTACAATTTTTTGAGTGTGATAAGTTTATAATTTTAAATAGAATAGTCAGGGAAAGCTACGGATAGCTGCACTGGCTTTCAATGCATAAGAGCTTCTGGCCAAGGGAAAAGTGGAACCTGAAATTCAGGCTCCTTGTCTACTTTCCAAGCTGTGCACAGGAAAAAGTGGTGTCCTTATCTAATTTCCAAAAAGTTACTGTAAGGCTAGAAGGAACCTGGGGATGATACTGCTGAGGTAACTTTTCAGCAAAAGACTGACCAAGTTGGGGAACTAGCTTTCAAGTACCTAGACTATGAAGCAAGAGCATGCCTAAGATATTAGAAGAATAGTGTGGCCAGATTAGGAGAAGAAAGACGGAATACAGCAGATAAGATCACAGAGGACAAACTGAGTAGGGTCCTGTAGGCCATAAAGACTTTAGGTTTTTTCTTTGCACAAAATGGAGAGTTACCAGGGCATTGTGAACAAAAAGTTGACATAATCTTAACTTTTTACAGAGTCACTGTTGGTGCTCTTTTGAGAAGACTGTAAGGAATCCTGAAGGACAGAAGCAGGGAAGCCAGTTAGTTACAGGCTACTGCAGTGATCCAGGTGTGAGAGAGTAATGGCTAAAGCCACGGATGCAGTGAAGAAAGTGAGAAGTACAAAAGTAGCCAGATTCTGGATATATTCTGAAAAAAAATGCCAAGAGGATTTGCTGATAAACTGAATATGGTATATGAAAGAAAGGAAGAAGTAAAGGATGACTTCAGAAATCTTTGCTGAGCAACTTGAAGGAATTGCCATTTAGAGATCGGAATGACTGTAGGAATTAGTATTTCCAGAAGACAGGGGAGTAGGGGTATGGTAAGAGAAGGTACCAAGAGTTTAATTTTTAACATTAAGCTTAAGATGCCCAATAAACATCTGAAGCAAGAAAACACAAGAGTTTGGAGTTAAGGCAAGAAGTTGAAGCTAAAGGTATGTATACTTGGGAGTTGAATCACAGAGGTTTTCTTTAAGCTATGAAATCAAATGATATCACAAAAGTGAGTAGAAATAGCAAAGTTGTCTATACTCTGAACCCTGAGACATTCCGATGTTTAGAGATGAGGAAGGTGAAGAAGAGGAGTATCAAAAGAAACTGAGAAGCAGCAGCAGCCAGGAAGGCAGGAGAATAATCAAGAGAGAACAGAGATCAAGTGAATAAATCATTTCAAAAAGCAAAGATCAGCTCAGTTAAACACCATGGACAGGTAGAAGGAAAATGAAATGGCCTTTGGATCTAGTAATGTGATAGTGACTGGTGATCCAGAGGAGTGGTAAAGGTGAAATCCACATTTAGAGGAGAGATGTTCAGGACAAGGAGCACAAAAAATTCTTTCCAAGAGTTTTGCCATAAACAAAAGAACAGAACAATACAAGCATACTAATGAATACATATAAAGATGTGTGATGACACTGAAATTCAACTGTAAGGGCTGTGACAGACTTTTATACTTCTCCAATTCTCCCAAGCATAGACAAAACAAAAAATAAAGATATCCCATCATATAACTATAAACTGTATCTATGTAAACAGAAAGGCAGAAACCTAACCGCAAAACATGATCTTCTAATTTCATCAAGAGTATCTAAATGTAGGACAACATAATAAAGGCTAAAAATGTATCAAAGTATTTTTTAACCTACCAAGCAACATTTATTATGAAAATAAGAAAAATACCAAAATGCACACTCCAAATTTTCATTTGGATTAGCTCTGTCTGCCTCATACTTCAAAAACAGGCAAAGAAGAGACACTTGGCCATCCACTGGCCAATTCTGAAAAAACTACAATGAGATAAGGCAGGCACTATTAATATGGGTGTGTAAGTCTGCGGGGAGGGGGGACTATTTAGTTGCTTAAGGAATGCTTAATTGTTTAAATATGGTTTTTATTTCTTAGATTTTTATTTTTTAGTGAGACAGCACATGAGAAAAGTCACTGTTTCACAGTTCATTTATTTACACGGCTCACAAATTACAGGTTCGGTTGGGTGAAAAACCACAAACATGAATGTAAACATGTAAACACAACCCCCGGGGACACTAGCATTATTTATTAACAGTGAATTATTTTAATCTGACAAAAGGATTGACTAATCATCACTTCATATACACTTTTTATTCGCTATTTCTTTGCTTGGACTGTACTTCATTGCCCAGGATCTTCAAAAGGCTGGCCACTACACATATCTTACCACACAGCTACTCAATGTTAGAGAGAAGCCTGAACTGACCAGCCTAATAACTCAGGTAAACCATGACCTCCGCCGCCAAAAAAGCAGCTACACTTCTCTATCACCTTACGATTTGCTTGCAAGCTCCAGGAGGGCAGGGACTTTATTTGACTCAAACACCAATGTATCCTCCAGCACTGGAAACAGTCCAGCACATGACAGGCATACCATAAATGTTAAATAAACAAACAGTACAGTACCAACCACTTTTATGCCAAAGCAAATCATATACTTTACATACAATTGTGGAATCATATTGTAAACTGTTGATGCCTGGAATGCTATTTAGTGAGAATCATGTTACCATAAAATGGGAATAGATTAAAAGAGAAAAAAACAACCCAACCCTCTTATAATATGGGTCTTACCATTTTTCACTGAGTTTCAGATTCCAATAAATCAGTTCCCCACTAGGTACTTTGTTCTATAACATTTCAGTAGCTTTTACTCAAATGTAAGAAAAAACAGAGACAAACAGAGCCAACCAAAGGGTTCTTAGAGAATTACATTTTTTTTTCAAAAAGGAAGACTTAAGCAATTAACAGCCCTAACTTGTAGCAGCCCAGGAAAAGACTATACACACCATTAAATAGAATATAACCTCCATGAGAGCAGGATTTTGTCATTTATAGTGTTCTTATACATCCCTAGAATCTACAACAGCAGTTGGAATATACAATGTTTCAACTTAAACATAGTTTGAAGGAATAAAATGCATGAATGGATTCAAAAATATCATGGCTCCCAAGCTTCTGTTTCAAGAGATTAGGACTTCCATGTTCAACTAGACTCAAATCAAAATCTACCCTCAGTAATCAAAAGAAGTAAAACACAACACCTCTACTCCATCACAGTACTGCCGACTGTTCTCTTGCAGAATTCAAGAGTTAGAATGATAACAGTTTAGAAAACAAAGATTAGAAGAAAGGATCCAAACATGGAACCACCCGACAACAAAAACAAAAAAAGCTGCTCATTCAAAAAGATATAATTAGTAGCATTTTTCAGCGTGTACACTTAGGAACCAAAGCTCTTTCTTTTGAGAGAGCAGCTGAAAAAATCTCTATTATAAAAGGGACTCTGATCGAGTATATTGAGATTAAAGACATGAACCTTGATAGGAAAAAATTATCAACTACAATAAATTTGGAACAGATGAGATAATTATTAGAATTTGGAAGACATAAGAATTCTGATAAACATAAACATACTGATAAACAGACCTAAGTAAGTGTCATAACTTAACAGGGAAAAAAATGATTAGTATTATAGGTATTTAGTCTTGAAACCATTGTATATATAGTAAAATGTACCTTGCTCCATTCCATAACACTAAGTAAATACTTCCTATTATCTTCAGTATCTCTGGCCTCTTATGAGCAGTATGGACTGAGTAATCCCTTATATCAAGTTCATTTCAGTTAAGTTTCCAATTCCAGAGCCTTCTTCAATAAAAATCAAGCAAACGGAAGCCCTCAGAGAAAAACTATTTTAATAAGGTTTATTATCCTTGTGTCTTACATATAAGCATCCCTTTATTTATAAGAGTGCAGCCCCTTATGTTTATTTCACCTATTTCAGACAATCTCAGTTTCCTAGCCTCTCAATTAGATGAATGGGCGGAATATATTAGATGTTTAAGAAAGATACAATAGTAGGTCCTAAGACATTATTATAAAAAGAGGAGAAATAAATCTTTCAAAAAAAATTTTTTGCCAGGTATATTTGTCTCAGGCCTAGCTAACGCAGGACCAAAAGCCCTACCTAGTAAAACACTACCCTAAGGATATTTCTAATAAAGAATGATAAAATAATTTATTTCTTATGACAACTAAATCACCAGTTAAAAACTAAATTATGTTCACTATACTGTTTTTAAAAAGGATGATCTTAATGTTTTGAAAATGTCAGATTCTTGAAAATTTATGTGCAATAATTATTTTCCGAAATCATCACAAAACTGCTCATTAAAGCTAACACTGCTTGTCGATTAATCAAGGTCATTTGACAATTTTCCTATGGCCAGTGTGTATCAAATTTAATTTAAAGCATTTTCATCAACGCTAAACTTAAATCTTAAGTTAAGGAAAAATTTTCTACCAAACCTTAGCAATAGATCAGTTAATTTCCAAGCTAACCTCTTTTTACATATTTGATACATTTTTGTGAAGTTGCCTATCAGGAAATCTTATATATCAAAACTGACTGTAATTATGCACATAACAGAGGAAAATATGGTTCTGAGGCTAAAATTAAAATAAAAACTGCAGAAAGAAAAAAAATCAATATGCACTTTTAGAAGCACTCTACCCCTATAACAGTAACAAAACTATACAATGGAGCACACAAAGTACTACATCTCACTAACATGTGAGATGATTTGAGTATAAAAAGAAAAAGGACAATTTGAGCATTGAAAAGAAAAAGCAGTGTAACACAATATATTTGTTAAAATCTATGAACCCATTAGGACAATCAAAAAGAAAGTTGCCAAAAAAATCATTTGCCATTTCTATCACTGGATGTGATCATTCACCACTCCTTACTTTGAAAATTGGTAATTAAATGTTAATTCTTTTCCTTTAATCTCCCTGTTTAGTAGAAACTGTAAGTAACTAGGTAATGAAAGAAAATTTTCCTTTACCAGAATAATGCCAACAAATAAATGTAAAAAAAAAAAAAATTAGAAAATCATCACTTTGCTACAACTGATTCCAGCACGTATCATCAATGGATGCACAGAACCATCAGCAGAAAGGCTGATAAGGAACTAAATATTTTCATGTGGCCAAAGTTATATCCCTACACATTATTTGCCACCTCAAGTGTTTAGGAAAAAATTTGGCTCTCATCACCTTAAACCCAGTAGACAAACTTAACATCAAGAGTCAGACAATCAAACATTGTAAGACTTCTGATATGATGCAAAATTAACTACACAGCTTCACCTATGAGTATTTTTGCCAAAATATGTTTAGAACTTTACTTTTAAACCTATCTTCTAATTTGCAAAAAATAAAAGAAACAGAAGCACAAGCCAACTGACATCACAATTTTAAAAATCTAAAACCTAAGGCATTCCTAAAAGACATTTTGTCTTATCTCTTTGAAAAGTATTAATGGAAACAGGTGTGGGGAGACCTCAGAAATATAACTAAATGCCAAACTAGGTCCTTGACTACACCTTGATTTGAACAAACCAGATGAAAATGATAGCTTGGGAACAAATGGTAAATTTGAATATGGACAGAAATATTAGATGATATTTGGAAACTGTTTATTTTTAGGTATGGTTATGGTATTGTTATAAATACGTATAACTACTTTTTTTGAAGATACATAGTGAAATTCAATTACCAGTTTACCAGATGAACTGGTAAACTGATAAGTAAATACAGCAAATATAGCAAAACATTAGCAGTTGGTGATGGGCAAATGTGAGTATACTGTACTTTATGTTTTTCAGTATGTTTTAAATTTTCAAAATATACACTTAAATTTAAAAATAAAGGAAAGCTTGAAATAAAAAAAAATCCTTAAGCAGGTATCTAAATAGCATATATCTGATCTACACTTGGTTCCTAAACAGATTTAAAGTGGCTTTTAAAAGGATATAATCTCAGCCCTCTGAATCCATGGGTTCTGGATCTGTGGATTCAACCAATGGCAGTTCAAAAATATTTGTGGGAAAAAATTGTATCTACACCAAACATGGACAAACTTTTTCCCTAGTCATTATTCCCTTCCCTAAACAATATAGTGTAACAACCATGTACATAGGATTTACGTTCTATTAAGTATTGTAAGTAATCTAGAGATGATTTAAAGTATACAGAGGCCAAGCGTGGTGGCTCACACATGTAATCCTAGCACTCTGGGAGGCCTAAGTGAGCGGATCATTTGAGCTCAGGAGTTCGAGATCAGCCCAAGCAAGACCCTGTCTCCACTAAAACAAAAATAGAAAGAAATTAGCTGGACAAATAAAAATATATATATATAAAAAATTAGCTGGGCATGGTGGCACATGCCTGTAGTCCCAGCTACTTGGGAGGCTGAGGCAGTAGGACTCCTTGAGCCCAGGAGTTTGAGGTTGCTGTGAGCTAGGCTGATGCCACAGCACTCTACCAGGCAACAGAGTGAGACTCTGTCTCAAAATAAATAAATAAATACAGTATACGGGAAGATGTGCATAGGTTATCCGCAAATACTATGCCGTTTTATATGAGGGACTTCAGCATCTGCGAATATTGGCATGGGGGGCAGGGTCCTGGAACCAATCCATCATGAATACCAAGAGATGACTACATAATACAAAGTTATATTTTTTTCAAAATGCTGAGCCAAATTAAGTAAAAGAAAAATATGAATAAGAAACTAAGAAGAACTCAAGGATGATGTCAATACCCAGAATAAGTTACAAACATTTACATTTTACCAGGAGTTCCCTGATTTCATGGCGCTTAAAAGTCAAAGTTTATCAGGTATTCAGCAAAACTCTTTAGAGGGAAAAACACATGAAAAAATAGTATATGTTAAAAAGGTACCGCCTCTAAACAATTTACCATTTCAATAGACATCCTTATAGCAGCTTTTATTACACTGTAAGTATACACTAAGTAGATAGTTTCCTAAGGGGATGTATATAACTATTAGTGTAAACACAACAATCAATCTAAGTCCTGGAAGAAAATACCATTATATACATTAACTGTTATCTAAAAACTGAACAGAAATACAACTTGATTGATATTTAATCAGATTGACACTGATATCCTCGGTGGATTCATGTCAGACACAATTTATCTAAATGGAAAGATCCCAAGAGAAGAGTTAAAAATTCCATAAAGTGCAGAAGTTAATACTCTTAATGCATTCGTTTGCCTTCAGTATTCCATACTGTTAACAGTATGTCATTAATATGTTTTAAGAACTTTATAAATAATTGATTGTTTACAGTAATTTTAATGAAATAGGAAGTAACTATTAAAATCTTCGTATCACATAAAGGTTCTCATTAATTCACAGCAAAAGCCTTAAAAAAGCTGCTATTCTTAAAAATGAGTTACACATCTTTGTTTTACAAAATAAGACAAATGTTTTACAAATGACATAAGTATTAAATATTCTGGCCTTTTCTATTATAAGTAGCTATAAGTGATATATCATACTAAAAAATAAACACCCTTATCTGTCCCTTCCAGATGACATTTTAGTAAGAAAATTGATTCTCTTAAAAATTAATTAATTAATTTAAAAAACACAACTTAGGCTAAGAAAATTATTTAGATATACCTCCATCAGTATGTGATTTTGGCTAAAAAATGAAGTGTAGCACTTACAAAAACTCTTATTTGGACATTTGAAAATTTTTCCAAATAAAAAAGGTTCAATGAAGAGTTTTGAGCTTATATGGCAATATTGTAACATAAAATTTCCTGTTGGTTTAAAAGAACAAGCACACAGAGATGACAGAAATGTTCCAATTAAATTGCAATAAAAGCCTTTCATATTTGATACGAACAAAAAAACCAGGATTATAATTTAGTAACTAGAACCTACAGTAAATTTCTTCCATTTAAATACATGTATCATTCACTATTGAGTTATCTTTTTCAGCTATGAGAGCCATTAAAGTCCAGTATCAAAATAAACAACTTAGAACCAGATGAGTAAAAGACTGTGTCAGAACAAGATGAAATTTTCTAAAATAATTAAGCATATGCAACCATAGTACATTCCACAAAAGTTCTTATACAACAATAACATCAATTAATTTTAAAAGTATAAGCATCATTTATCTATAGCTTACCATTTAAAAATATCTATTGCATGTGTTATACAAAGGACATTAATATATTAGTACGAGTATATAATACACATACAATACTGGTGTGCACTCAAAAATGCCTCACTTACAAGCATGTACAGTCAAAAAAGTTTGGATACCGTTACCTTAATGAAATGAAGCCTCAAATACATAGTAGCAATTTTGACACTCACCCACTTCAAGACGAAACAATTCAATCTCCCTTGAAAATTTTTGATATGAGCAAATAATTATGTTCTATGAACATAAAACTGGATTTTATAAGCTGAGACCCAGGTTCCATTAGTTAGGGGGATAAAATAGATATGCAGTCTAGAAAAGTCTCTGACAAGTAAAGCAAGATTAGCTTTGAACACAAGCCAAGTAGTCAATCCTCCTAGGATGACCTGTGAGCTGGGAAAAGGTACTGATCTTAATCTCCCCACAGAGTGAACCACAGAAGGTGTGCTTGAAATTGCTAGCTGCTGCCCAACACTCATTCAGCCAGTCTTCCTCATTTACTAGAATTCTGGTTTTTTAGCTGGGTAGAAAAGACTATATTTTCAATCTACCTTACTGCTAGATGTGGTTATTGTCTATGTTGTGGCCAATGGGATGTAAGTAGAAACTGTACATGCAACTCACAGGATACAATCTTAAATGACGGAACTATTACATTCCTCTTTCCCTTTCTTACTGACTGGAATCCATACTTGATAGCTGACAGAGCCATCTCAAAACTAAACTGTAATCCTGGAAACAGTGATCACATGCGGTAGTACAAAATAGGAGTTTAGGTCCTTGGCACTATGGGACTCTATACCAGCGCTCTGTCACTTACTTTTGAGCTATTATGTAACAAAATAAATTTCTTTCTTTATACCACTATTTTCTGGAGTTTTTTAATCACTCTAAGCTTAGCCTAATCCTAACTAAAACCAAGGCCAAAAAGAGATGAGGTCTCACTCTGTCATCCAAGATGGAATGCAACAAGGCCAAAAATTCTGAGTCAAAGTGATGACGCAGTTAAGTCACAACCCATGAGAAGCAAATCCGTGACAGCAACTGAGACCACGGAAAGAACACGGAGTCTGAAATACGGAAAGCATCACCAGGGTCAGCCAAGAGCCTGAAGAAGTGAGAAATGGGTGGCTGGAGAGGCTGGGGATGCCTAGGTTTATGATTTGGGGAAATCCAGGCATAGCCAGGCTTTCCTACTTCTCTAAAAACAGGGATCTACCACTGCCAGGGAATTATGAAATTTCAGCTTCTCCAGCTGCCTGGTACACTCACTTCTGTGATAGGGAAGGTGAGTCAGGAATAGATAGGGCCCTGAAACAAGTAATCACTCTCCTTGGCCACTGTAAGTTAGCCAAATAGTCTCATCTCAAGATTCCACAAGAATCAAAAATTCAGCTCTCTTATCGTTTGTCAGAATTTGTTTTTGGTCAACGTTCTCAAAATATAGCAAAGTAAAAGGCTTAGAAACTTTATTATTCATTTTTCTTCTTGACAGAAAAAAAAGTCAAGAATAGTTATGAGGTTAATTAAACAAAAGAAAAGAAGATCAAAACCAAAGTCAAGAAAACATTTTTTCAAGGATCCTTGATATTCTTTATACCAAAATTTTTAAATTATAAAGTAGAATAATTCATTAATTTAAGGATTGAAAAGCTATTCATAAACCATCTCATGCTGATTAATAAATAAGATAAATATCAACTTTTGCACATCTAGTATGAATAGTATTCTATGATTATGAGAAATAAATACATCTGATCAAGTTGGTGCCACATTCAATGATTATAAAATGAAGAATCCTAGTCTTTAAAATTGCAAAATCACAGAATATTTGTCATTCTGCCCAAAAAACTACCCATTATCCACATACTGTACCCATAAAACTTTTTTACTTCACTATGTTAAAATGTACAAACACCAAATAATTATAAAATCATTTTCATTAAAAAACACCTTTCAATAATACAAATAGTTCTGGAAGTGTTCAAGAGTTATCAATAAAGTTTGTTAGTATATACTAATGTGATAAGCTTACTTGTTTAAATTCTGAGTTCTACTCACAGACAAGGTATAAAAATAAATTTTCATTACAGATATAAGATGTTAATCCTGGAGGGGAGAAAAAAAGCTTTTTTGCAGATGAAGAACAAGACTGAAAGAAATTCAGCTGGGAAGAAAGGAAAAGGCAGAAAGTGAAGATGAGAGAATGTAGAAAATAAAATAGAAGATGGCCAAGAACAAGTAAGTATATCACATATTTTCCAAGTGTCCCAGAACAGAGTGCTTTAAAAATTTCTCTTTCATAATTCTATACCAAACCAGGACCTACGTCAGGTTCATTCTATTGTTCTAATCCGCAGAGTTATGGGTTAAAAACATATTTGATGTGAAAGAAATTGGGAAGCAGGAAAAAAAAAAAATTTAAAAAAGAAAAAAACGCATTTGAAAGCTAATCTGGATATTTGACCAATCTTAACGAGAAAAGTAAATTCAAATTTATACGTTTTCAGAACTGATTCATTTTTGTTATGTTCTTTTTCAAGTATACTTTAATACAATTTAAGATACCTATAATATCTGACATGAATTCTCTTCAAAATACTGTGCCAGCTATTTGATAAATTTTACATTTTTAAACAACAAAAAGATTGCAATGACTGCTACAAAATGATCAGATCACTGTTGGCTCTGGCGAAAGAAAAGAATACCTTGCCTTTCCGACTCAAAAAACAGGAGGTATTTTTCTCTTTTCTTGCAATTAAAGTACACCCGTCCACCAGGTGATAGTCCTACAATCAGACAGAAATCTAGTTTTACACTAGTTTTTCAAACTAATAATCTTACAATGAGGTTTTTCAGATGGGTCATTTCTATTTAAGAAAATTAAAAACCATTAAGATAACTAAAATTTTAAACATAATCAAATAATTTTTAGATATCATTTTAAATTTAAAAATCTCATATAAATTAATATTTAACTCCCTTTAACTATCCCAGGCTGTTGTCCACTCAATGTAACAGGGCACCATTCACTCTTATTCCCTGAGATTGGTACCCATTGGAGTTGTGCAACCCAGCCAGTGAAATGCTCTCATCCCAATCTCACACTCTGGTTACAGGAAATTAGCTCCACCAGGAAAAACGAACTTAGATTATGCTTTGCACAATGTCATCATTTTGGATATTCCCATATTTTAGGAAACTTCCATGTAATCATCCATGACAATTTACCTCTCTTGTTATGTAAGTATACATTTGGTAACTAATTTATCATTAAAGATGGATTTAAAGATGTGATGAAGTCTATGACAAAAGATCAATACTAGGGAAAAGCAGTATTTTAGGAGGAGGAACAGATGGCAGAGGACAGTACCAATGCTAGTAGCTTCAGTTCAGAAATCTTTTTGAGAAGATTCTCCAACAAGGGTAGAAGACACAGGCCTAAAGCATTCCAAGGAAATCCAGGCACCCACTGCGGTGAAAATGACAGCAAGGGATTATGCAATCCTGCCATAACTGAACTGAAACAGTGAGAATAATCATTGGAACTAAAAAGGATAGAATCTATCAATTTTACTCAGCAAGTTGTCGCTTTTAATATGTGCTACAAAACAAAGTTATCTATGCTAAGATGATCTTCATTTGTGTCTGAAACTATGACGATTCTCCTATTTATGCATTAGAGAGGATCCCAAAGTCATTTTCTCAGGAAAATCTTGGCCCTGTACTCCAAGGAATGCAAAGCAAGCCTCCCATTCAAACAACACCCCTATCAGAGCCTTTAAATTTACACAATCTCATACCCAGCCATGATGATTAATAAAGCTTATGTCTATGCATTTAGCTGGCAAAAGGGAAAACAGGCTGGTTGCATTCTCAACAGTTTTCAGACAGTATTACGTAACTCACCTTTGTATCAACATTGTTTAAAAATCTGGTGAGAAATGATATCCAAGACACCATGTTTGAAAGACAGCTTAAAAATCTATCCTGAGATTAGGTCAGTCAGATGATTATATTAGTCCATGTAATATGGTTTATACTGGAATATATATTGAAGGATATAAGAAAAAGCCCTATATTCATTGAAAGTATATTGTAAAGGATTTTCTTTTATTATATCACACATCATGATAAAACCGTGGATGAAATTTCTTTCTAGTTTTACTGTCAGAAATACTTTTCTTTTTCCTGGGCATTGGATATGTTTTTACATTCAGGACACTGTGTTTTTCACCTTGGAATGTTTTCCTCCAGCACAATGATTGCTAGCAATCTGAAAGCCAAAGTTGTAAATCACGTACAGCACACATTTTATCTATTATCTTAATTTCTGGTCCCACTATCTAACCCCGATTTTTCTCTGTGCTCTTTTTTCCATACAAAATTTACTAAATGCCTACTATTCTAGTGTCTATATGAATAACATACATAGGAGCAGTCTCTGTCTTCATGGAAGTAAATTATTTCATTTAAATTAATATTTTACCTTTAATAATTAAAGTGCTTAGTCAATAGCCATCATTTCTGGGATTAAATACAGTAATGTCGGGTAGGCAAAAACCTACCTAACAGATACAATGAACACTATCTGTATGATGGGTACGCTCAAAACTCCGACTTAAGAATAACTAAATCAATACACGTAATCAAAAATATTTATACCCCCATAACACTTTAAAATAAAAAAAAACACAAAACACAGTAATGTCATGAACTGTGAAGGGTCTGGGATTTTACCCTACTTGCAAACTAGCCTATTACTGATTCATAGTCACTGACAGAGACACAAGAATATTGGGTAAGAGACAAAGAATTCTGTTATTCATGGCATAACAAGCAGCATGATCATGATGTTATATTCCAGTTCCCTTTGTCTCTTCAAGTTTCACTTCTACCTGTTGGCACTCATTAAAGGCACATCCTTAGAGCACCTTTCTAGTATTCATGATTCACACTAAATACTAGCCAATAACTGTCTCTCTCTAAACCCCTTAGTCTTTAATAACTAAGAGCCATGTCAGGCACTCACAAATTCATAAATGTCTCCTACAAACACACACATCTTTAAATGGGAAAGAGAACTATACTCTCTTTTCTTTTAGAAACAGAATTTTAAAAAGCCTGTTTTTGCTATGAAGCTAAATGAAATTTAAGAACCAGTTTAGAGCCTTGATC
This sequence comes from Avahi laniger, assembly GCA_963575035.1. Taxonomy (NCBI): domain Eukaryota; kingdom Metazoa; phylum Chordata; class Mammalia; order Primates; family Indriidae; genus Avahi; species Avahi laniger. Next base: position 60,859 of record CAUYSK010056976.1, on the reverse strand, counting down.
TTAACAGCACTCATGTACTTGAAGGCAGAAAAATTTAGAATCTATTGCAATCCATGTATTGTGACTTACGTATTAGAGAACTTCGGAAATTAGTCATTCTTGAAACTTTGGTTTACTCGACTATAAAATGGGATTAATAGTACAGATTGAGAATCCCCAATCCCAAATCCAAAATCTGAAATGCTCCAAAATCAGAACCTTTTTGAGCATCAACGTAACACTCAAAGGAAATGCTCACTGGAGCATTCAGATTTCGGATTTTTGGATTAAGGATGCTGAACCAGTAAATATAGTGCAGATATTCCAAAATCCAAAAAAATCCCAAATTTGAAACTCTTCTGGTCCCAAGCATTTCAGATAAGGGATACTCAATCTGTAGTATCTATAGCTCTTAAGTTTTCATGAAGATTTAATAAAATAGTGCTGCCAAAGTACTTTTGCACAGTATTTAGTACATTAACATCCACACATTATTAACTATTTTATTAACTTCCTTGGGAGAAAAGAGCTGGGGGCTTTCTTTACAAACCATCTGCCTACCTTGAAACCACTTTCTCAAAAATCCTGAGATTAAAACTAGTTTCATGACAACATATATGAACTAGCAGTTCAAATAATAATTTATCATGTTCTGAAATTGTGGTGCCTTATCTCCTTTTTCTTACTCCCCTCAAAATCCCATAAAAATAAGAATAAAAGAATAAGAGGTAAAAACCCGTAACAACAAAGTGAATAAAAAGAAAACCCAAAGCATATGAAATATTTCAACACATTTCCGGAAGATGAAAGAAAAATAAATAGAAGAGATTAATTAAACAGAGCATGAAAAAGTCACAATCCAGAGTGAAAGGGAGCTAAAGCTTAAGAGCAGACAATCTTGTCTGTCAATCTACCAGAGTCTCTAAAAGTGGAGTGACAGAGGGCATAAATAGTGAGCTGGGCTAGACATAAGCATCAACTGAAGGCCTAAATATTGAGAGTTCAATCCCATCCCTTCCCACATTTCGGTACCCAGCAAGGCCTACAACCAAGTACTGAACTCCAAGAAAGAAAATCGTTTCTTAACTCTAAACTGTAATTGAATGAACTAACTGGAGAAAACAGGAGAGTCATCCCCTAATGACAAGTGATTCTCACCCTGGTATTTAGAAGTTCTCCCAAATAACTACAGGCTATACACCTAAAACCTACCCACAGAAAAACCTGACCAAACTTTGTTTTCTTCCATTTTAGTTAACAACCAACAAAAAACAATCAGACATTTGAGAGAAGCTTAAGATGCTATGGAAAAGATCAAAATAAACAAATAAAAATTAATTTGGATTATAAAGAGACTCTAATACAGTTGACCCTTGAATAACATGAGTTTGAACTGTGCGGATCCAATTATTCATGAATTTTCTTCTGCCTCTGCCACCCCTGGACAGCAAGACCAACCCCTCCTCTTTTTCCTCCTCCACTTCCACTTAATGAATAGTAGATATACTTTCTCTTCCTTATGATTTTCTTAATAACATTTCTTTTCTCTAGGTTACTTTATTGTAATACAGTATATTATATGTTTAACATACAAAATGTGTTAAGTGCTTATGTTACTAGTAAGGCTTCCAGTCAACAATAGGCTATTAGTAGTTAAGTTTTGAGGAAGTCAAAAGTTTTGTGCAAATTTTTAACTAGAGGTTTGTAGGTCAGGAGTGCTCCTAAATCCTGCATTGTTCAAGGGTCAATTGTATATCCATGTGATTACAGAATGCCACTAAAAAGTGGTATGAATAAAGAGAACACAAGTAAGAATTCTTAGAAACTGTCAAATTATCAAAATTAAATATACAAAGAAATGGAAAACATGACAATGAATCTCTAGAAACACATACTACAAAAACAATGGAAAAATGCAAGTAATAAGTAAATTTTGCAAAGGCCAACATGTGTCTTCAAGAAGTCTGCAGAGAAAAACAAGAAAATTTCCCAAAGTTGAGGGATTACCCTCCAAATTTAAAAGGCCCACCAAGCGCCCAGGAAAATAAATAAAAGACTAAATCGAGATACATCACGGCAATTTCAATATCAAAAGATAAGAAGATTCTAAAGCTGGGATGGAGGAAAGGCCACCTAACAATGCAACAAGCCTCACATAAATATCAGGCAACCCATAAGTAGTATCAAATACTAGAAGGCTAGAAATGATGCTTAAAATTTAAGGAAAGGGGATATTTAACTTTGTATTCTATATAAAAGCAAATCATTAGTCAAGTATGATGATATTAGAAAGTTACAAAAGATATCAATAAGCAAAGAGGGTACAGATAAAGAAGACAAAATAAAGGAAAAGAATAATCAAGAAAGGCAGCAAAGCTCAGGGATAACAGATGTACAACACACCTAGAAAATGATAAACCAGGACAGGAAATGACAGAGGGCTCTGGAAGACAGAACTGGGGGGCGAGGGGAGGTAGATTTAACAGAACCAAAAGTATGCTCAAGATCATGGAAATAAAAGCCTGTTATAACAATACAGAAATGCAACTCTACTAGTCTTAATCCAAGATTTGTTTTTTTATTTCGGGATTTTTTTTAAGTGAAATAAGCAACGGGCTTCAAGAGCAACAATGAAATGAATTTAAGAAATAGATGAAAAAAAGAAACTGAAACATATTAGTGATATAGTATTGAAGGTAAGATTAATTTTATTTCACATTTCAAATCAGAAAGTCAGAAAATTAAATATTCAGTCGATACAAAGTGTAAGTAAGATATATTTGGTTTTATATTATGTCAAGCTAAGGAAAGCAAAACTAAATGGAATCAAGTACAAGTAAAACAGAAAAGCCACAAAATACATAAAATAACACAAATTGGAAAGGTCTGAACTTCGGCCAGAAATTCCCTACCTCTGTATTTTCTAAATGTAAAAAGGGGTATTTCACTATTTGTGTTAAAAGGTGTATTTGTTTTATCTCTGAATTCAACTGTTACATTTGGTATTAAGAATGACTGTAGCAGTGACTAATGAAAAATACCTGTTTGAGAAAAATTGACATATTCTAACAGAAATGTCTAAATCAAATAACAGTCTATAACACAGAGAAAGTAAAAAGAAATAAGATGGCAAGAAACAAAGTGAACTAAAAGAAATTAAAGCTGCTTGCATAAATGTAGTTATCACTGTACTTTAAAGCTATATTTCACGTAATTTAAGGAAGCAATAAAATACATCAAGCCTAAAAATAGGCCTTAGAACTCAAATGAACATAAGACTAATTTTTAATAGAAAAAGAACAGTTTCAGAGATACTTTAGTTTGGAACAGACCTTAAAAGGTCACCTAATACAAACAACTACCTGATGCCTAAATCCCAATGAAATACCCCAGTCCAGGGGTCATATTCAACCAAAGTATAAATCCCATGTCCCGAGGGATATGGGATATTATTCCATTTGAGGCAAATGCAAGTTCTTCCTTTTAGGCACTCACACTCTACCTCCCTTTAACTGTTACCTAATCAATCTAGCTGTTTCCCTTTTATCCATAAAGAAGTCAAATCCCTTGTCAATATGACAAACTTTCAAATATCTATGGTAGCTACTATGTCATACTCTTTTCACCTTCCAGTATTTCTCTTCTGTACTGTTATATCTCTAATTCTATAAAGTGTTTGCCTCTCTTCTCTTTGTTCTCTTCTAAATGAACTCCACTTTCATCTAAACCCAACTCAAAATATTTAATATTCATCAATCTTACAGAAATGAAATTTTATTCTTAAAAGTCATGCACATGTTTACAAGGCTAATCATTTACTCTTCTCTAATATTTAATTAAGATTATAAATTTTGTCTTTACTAATGTATTTTCATCTCATTTGCATGACTACTTCACAGTATTAAATTTGTATTTTTCCTGTTCAAACACAATTCTGTCTGTAATAAAAAGTCTCTCATCAAAGAAAAGCCTAGAACTTGATGGCTTCACTGTGGAATTCTACTAAACATTTTAAGAAGAACAAATACCAATTCTCACGCTCTTGCAGAAAACTGGAATGAAGGGAATTCTTCATAACTCATTCCACAAGAGCAGCATTACCTTGATACCAAAACCAGACAAGGTGACCAAAAACAAAGAAAACTACAGGCCAATATCCCCGATGAACACAGATGCAAAAATCCTCAACAAAATACTAGCAAAATGAATCCAGTAGCACATTAAAAAGACCATTTGCTGTGATCAAGTGGGATGTATCCCAGGAAGGCAAGAATGGTTTAACATACAAAAATCAACAAACGTGATAAATCACATCAATAAAATAAAGAAAACCACATGATCATCTCAAAAGATGGAGAAAAAGCATTTGATAAAATTCAATATCACTTCATGATAAAAACTCTTAAGTTGGGTATAGAAGGAACATATCTCTACACAGTAAAGATCATATATGACAAAGACACAGCCAACATCATACTAAACAGGGAAAAGTTGAAAATTTTTCCTCTAAGATATGGAACAACAGCCCATGTGTATCACTTTCATTCAACAGTACTTGAAGTCCTAGCCAGAGTGATTTAGCAAGGGAAAGAAATAAAGGGCAACCAAATTGAAAAGGAAGAAATCAAACTGTCCCTATCTGCAGACAACATGACCTTTTTTTTTTTTTTTAAGACAAAGTCTTGCTCACCCTGGGTAGAGTGCAATGGCGTCATCATAGCTCACTGCAACCTCCAACTCCTGGGCTCAAGCGATCCTCCTGCCTCAGCCTCTCGAGTATCCAGTAGCTGGAACTACAACCACGTGCCCCCACACCCAGCTAATTTTTTTATTTTTAGTAAAGATGGGGGTCTCACTCTTGCTCAGGCTGGTGCTGAACTCTTGAGCTCAAGTGATCCTCCCACCTCAGCCTCTCAGAGTTCTAGGATTACAGGTGTAAGCCACCAAACCTGGACTAAAATGATCTTTTATATAAAAACCCCTAAAAGCTCCACAAAAAAACTCTCGGAACTGATAAACACATTCCGTAAAGTTGCAGGATACAAAACATACAAAATCATGCAAACATATAAAATCATAAAAACATACAAAAATCAGTAGCGTTTCTATATATTAACAATAAACTAGTGGAAAAAAAAATCAAGAAAGCAATCCCATTTACAAAACTTGCCAAAAAATATAAAATACTTAGGAATAAATTTAACTAAGGAGGTAAAAGATCTCTACAAGGAAAACTATAAAACACTGATGAAGGAAAGAGAACATAAAAAAAGGAAAGAAATTCCACTTTCAAGAACTGGAAGAATATTGTGAAAATGACCACAATACCAAAAGCAATCTATAGATTCAATGCAATCCCTATCAAAATGTCAATGATATTCTTCACAGAAATAGAAAAGAAAAAAAAAGCCCAAAGTTTGTATGGAACTACAAAAAACATCAAATAGCCAAAGCAATTTTAAGCAGAAAGAACAAAGCTGGAGGCATCATACTACTGGGCTGCAAAATATATTACAAAGCTATAATAACCAAAACAGCATAGTACTGACGTAAGAAGAGACACATACACCAATGGAACAGAATAAAGAACCCAGAAATAAATCCATATATTTACAGCCAACTGATTCTTGACAAAGGTGCCAAAAACACTGATTTGGGAAGGGACAGCCTCTTCAATAAATGGTGCTGGGAAATCTGGATATCCACATGCAGAACAATGAAACTAGACCCTATCTCTCACCACATACAAAAGTCAACTCAAAATGGATTAAAGGCTTAAAGACCTGAAACTATGAAACTACCAGGAGAATACATACAGGACACTGGTATGGGCAAAGATTTTATGGAGAAGACCTTAAAACCACAGGCAACAAAAGCCAAAACAGACAAATGGGATTACATCAAACTAAAAAGCTCTACACAACAAAGAAAACAATCAACAGAGTGAAAAGACAACCTGCAGAATGGGAGAAAATATTTGCAACTATTCATCTGACAAGTGATTAATATCCAGAATATACAAGGAATTCAAACAAAAGCCAAACAAAAGAAAGTAATCCTATTAAAAAATGAGCAAATGAGCTGAACAGAAATCTCTCAAAACAAGATGGTGGACCAGGCACAGTGGCCCACACCTATAATCCTAGCACTCTGGAAGGCCAAGGCAGGAGAACTGCTTGAGCCCAGGAGCTCGAGATCAGTCCGAGCAAGAGCAAAATCTCTACAAAAAAATAGAAAAATTAGCAAGGTGTGGTGGCACATGCCTGTAGTTGCAGCTACTCAGGAGGCTGAGGCAGGAGAATCGTTTTAGCCCAGGAGCCTGAGGTTGCAGTGACCTATGATGATGTCACTGCACTCCACGGCCTGGGCGACAGAGCAAGACTCTGTCTCCCAAAGAAAAAAGAAAAAAAAAGATGGCCAACAAATATATGAAAAAAAAAGTTAATATCACTAATCACAGAGAAATGCAAATCAAAACCACAATGAGATACCATCTTACCCCAGTTAGAATGGCTATTACAAAAAAGAACAAAAAATAACAAATGATGGTAAGGATGTAGAAAAAGAGGAACTCATATACTGTTGGAGGGGATGTAAATTAGAATAGCAATTATGGAAAACAGTGTGGAGGTTCCTCAAAAAACTGCAAATACAACTACTATATGACCCAGTAATCCCACTACTGGGTATATGTGTCCAAAGGAAAAGAAATCACTATGTTAAAGACATATCTACACTTCCATGGTAATCACAGCACTATTCACAATAGCCAACATATTCAATCAACCTAAGTGTCTATCAACAGATAAATGGATAAAGAAAATGTGGCATATATACATAATGGAATACTATTTAGCCATAAAAAGAACAAAATTCTATCATTTGCAGAAACAGAGATGAACTAGGAGGACATTATGTTAACTGAAAAAAGCCAGGCACAGAAAGATAAACAAAGGATGTTCTCACTCGTCTGTTGAAGCTAAAAAGGTCGAACTCATAGAAGTAGAGAGTAGAAAAGGGGTTACTAGAAGCAGGGAAGAGTAAAGGGAAGAGGTGCATTAGACAAAGGTTGGTTAAGGATAAAAAAGTACAGCTAGATATAAGGAATACATTTAACATTCTATAGCCCTACAGGGTAACTATAATTAACAATTTATTGTATATTTTCAAATAGTTGGAAAAGTGGATTTTGAATGCTCCCAATGATAAATGTTTGAGGTGACAGATATACTAATTTACCTGGATTTGATCATTACACACTGTACAAAAGTGTCAAAAATATCACACTGTACCCCATAAATATGTACAATTGTATGTCAATAAAAAATGAGAAAAAATTGCAATTCTCAAATATAAGATTAATGGTATAATAGGTTCACTGAAGTACAGAAGTTTTAAAAAAATACTAGTACTTAGAATAATAAATAGTTAAAAGACTCCAGTGCAAATACAGAATGAATTTATATGTGTAGTTGGATACACAGATGTAATTAGTCCGCACAAATACTCCCCATACCCCTTCCCAAAAAAAGTACAAATAGGGAGTAAAATAATAAATATCTAACAACTGGATTTTACTGGAATAGAGAGTTACTATGTTTAGTTCAATGTACTGTCTCAGTGAAAATGTTGTCCAAGAGAAACAAGAAGCCATAAAACTCATAAATATCTATTAAACAAATCTCAGTGACATACTAGGACACCAATCCTTTTTTTTCCAATATTACACAGATGAATTCTTTCTCTAGTGATGAAGAAGCCCCAAACTAAGCAGTATGATTAAAAGTTAAAAGTTCATGTGCCAAAAGAGAGACTAAATCCCACTATGCTGAGAAGCTTGTTAAAACTGGTCTTAACATAAATTACAATATTTTGCTCAGAAGGAAAAGCAACAAAAGCTAAAATTCTTTCATTAAACAACACTGACTGGTGTCAAATATGATAATATCGATGGCATTTAAGAAACCAACGACTACATGTGCACGTTAGCAGGTATTTTCCTTTACAGTTGAAAAAACACGAGTATACAACAGGAATCGACCCTTAGCAAATATGCAGGATACCTGTAGGAGTTCAATGACTTGATCTGCTTAACCTCCAAAAACCATGCTATAGGAAATCTTTTTTTTAATTTAGTCAATGCTGATTTTGCAAGCCATGATGTAGCCTGGAAAGGACATCTTGGTCTCACTGAAGGTACAGTAGCTGCCAAGTGCTATCTGAAGGAAAGACTGCTCTGAATACCCATTTATCTACAATGTGTCTATCATCCTGGTCTAAGGCAGTGCTAAATTACACAGTAAAAAATAAATAAATCAAATTACAACCAATGAACATTTCTTTTCAATGTATCATACTAAGAAATGGATCCTAAAAACAAGACTGTTTCATACTTATGAATCACAGCTGTCAATGTAAACATTTCTTCACGACGTCACTGATAAGGCCAGTAAACATCATTTCAATGATTTTGAATACAATTCTCAAGTAGTATATATAAATAATACATTCATTAGTTTGAACACGTTACTTGGGAAAATATTTTAAATTTAAGGTTAACAGGATTTTGTTTTAGAATATTTAGAATATCAATAACTGGTCTGATCATCAAGAACAAATATTTCCCCAATATTTAATTATTTTCCTCACTCACTGGAGGTTAAACAAAAAAAAAAAAAGAAAAAAGAAAACTATTACTGGGCACATCTACAAACCATATGCAAACATTGCAGTTAGATAAAGCAAATACAGAGTCGAAAGCATTCAAAAAGAGGATCAGGTATCTACTGGCTACTTACTGTCTCTGAAAATGAAACAATTAGCATGCCAACTTTTATGATTCTGACAGAGCACTAAAAAGTAATCTTCTATATTTCTTTCCTATTTTTATAATTTTTAAAACTACTCTATAATTGTTGGAGACAGCTGAAATGCAAGCCACTCAACTATGTCAACAAAAAAAACTGGTCTTTAACGACTACACAAAGCAACCTGGTTCATCCTATCAGAGAACAAGATGTAGTGTTTATTTTGTTTGCTAATTTTAGCATTGTCAAAACCAAAATAACCAAATCTATAGCTTTCATTGGCCCCAGAAATACAAATAGGATCATTCTCCTACTTAGCTTCAAGACGAGACAATTAGTAAAAGCCTATAAAGCCAGGTACAACCATCTGGCTAAAACTATATTGCATTTACTTTACAACAAAAAGTTGAAGTAACTTATGAATAGCTGAAAGTTACTGTTCACATAGGCTTTTCATTAATAGTTACAGTAAGATTTCTTATAACAAATAAAAAGTTAAAAAAATTTTCAAAAATGTTTCCAATTTTGCCCTCAGAATATGTGTGGACCTTTTACAGAGCCAAACAACCCCAAGGGCAAAAGGAACTTTGAAGGAAACAAAATAAATCCTCTGCCTAATGGCACAATGAAATTTAAACAATCCTAGACAGAAGAGCTTTATTATTAAGTTTCCCCCACATATCCCCTTACATATCTTAAGAACATATATACTATACATACATTAATACAAACAGTTCTGCTACAGAATCCAAGACAAATAATTGTAGCAAACAAATTTTAATATTAGAAAATTCATAAAGTAATTCTACTTAAGTTCTTAAATAACAGTTTAAAGGTAACAAAATCAAATGCAAGCATTAACAGATCATACCTCAAGCACTTCAATAAAGGTGGTCTAAAAGTCTTCTATTAACAAAAGAAATGTTCACCAAAACTGAAGAGACTTTTCACATCAATAAAAACTTTTCACATCAACAGAAATCTCTTTTTATTTTATTTTTTTTAAAGACAGGAAGTAGGAATATCAGTACTACTGAAGGCTGGAATTTTATAAGTAAAAAAGTCTAACAGGATGATACATGTGCCAATTCCAAAGCCAATATAACATCCTTGAAGGTAATTATAGCTCCAGCAAAAAGTATTAAATGTTTTTCCTGAATTTGTACTAAACTGGGAAACAGTGAGCATATAACCACACACCGTCAAAAGTGCTTAACAATAAAGATAATTAGAACTACTGCACTGACAGGAGCACCAGTGTAAATAATTTTAACAATGCATACATAAAACAAAACTGTAAAAGCTTTAAAACATTTAGAATACAACAACAGAACAGTGTAAACCTAAGGGATAACACAACACAATGTAAATAATTCAGATGTACACCAATACCAAGCAATTCAAAAGATCTCAGTATTAAGGAGTTGTTAAAATGGAAAGATTCCCATTAGCAGTGTTGAGATCTTCAGGCAGAGTAATATGATAAATTAAAAATTTATGGGTGAATAACAAGCAGAACACCCATTCTAAACTTTAAGTATTACTATATTAAATTTAAAATATTAGGTAGAAAATATTAAAATAAAATGAAAAATATAATGAAAAACTGTACTGCAGGAAGAGTCTAGAGTCACTGGAAAATAAACCAATATCACATAAACTTGTGAACTTACTCTAGGGAATGGTTAGGGAAAGCCTTACTGCTCCATGTATGACTGATTTACCTTTAACCTAATTTTAGCTTACAGAATAGCTAATTTGCCACAAAGTTTATAGTAATATTTTCTTTGCTTTATGAAAGAAAAACTACATGTTTTTATATGTTAACATAAAGCCACAGTAATTTCCAAGAATAGAAAATTACAGAAAGTTACTATAGTCTTTCAGCTACTTCAACTACAGATCCTGCTCTGTCCAACAGAAATATACTGCAAGCCACATGTGATTTTAAATTTTCAAGTAGCCATTTTTAATTTAAAAAAGTAAAGAGAACAAAGAAAACAGGTAAAATTAATTTTAATAAATTTAACCAAAAATATCACTTCAACACATAATCAGCATAAAAAATTGAGTTTTATCTCTTTTTCATATTGATTCTTCAAAATCTAATGTGCATTATTTTACAGCACATCTCAATTAGGACCAGAATCATTTCAAGTGATCAATGGTTTTATGTGGCTACTGGTCTCTGTACTGGACAGCAGAGGTCTAGAGTTCTTTCTCTGGTTTTGAGATACATGCACAAAATACCAAAGGAGCTGAAATGGGAGCAAACAATTTATTAGATTTGAAGGACTAGAAGGGACACTGTGAAAGGTCAATGTAGCCTTCCCCCTTGAATCCAACAGGCCTAAGGTGACATGTCCCAATTTGCCAGGCAATCCCTATGGCTAGGGAGAGTCCCAATTTACACCTGTTGTCATGAAGTAATTATTAACAGGGCTCCCTGTAATTCTCAAAAGTGTCCCGCATTAGATGATAAATTATATGGTCACCTTACCTATATCCATAATATCCTCAAAGAAAACTCCACACTCCTTGAAAGAGTATTTAGTATATATTCTAATTCTGATGCCTGGAAAAGAAGCTCTAAATTCAAAGGAAAGAACCCTAAATGTACTACCCTCATCATTCCAAAAAAAAAAAAAAAAAAAAAGCTGCTTAAAATTCTTTTTATTTTAAATTGCAGACTAAAAAAAAAAAAAAAAAGTAAGAATTACCTGTTGAACAAGGCATCTGGAAATTGGGATCATTGCTATCCAAAACAGGCAAACAGAACTGGTTACTTGCAGATCCTAGCATAGGATCCTTATCGCTGAGCATGTTCTTCAGCGAGTCCTCTAAGACATTTTGACTTGCACTAAATTCCTCACAGACTTCATTCTCCAGGTTGGATCCTAGAAATAGGGCATCATCTAAGTGTTCAGTAGGAATTAAATGATTAAATGTATCAACTATATCCATGAAGACTTCTGTGTGTCTTTCAGCCCTATAGAAAGACAAAAAAAATACCATAAGAAATAAAGCTATCAATTGAAAATCACCTAATACCAAATTATTTTAATAGTTTTGAGTCTAAGAACACACTTAAGGTATTTCTGATTTGTTGTTTCAAAAAAAAAATCTTCATTGTTTTTAGAATATACAATTGGAAATGTAGAACGAATCTTTACTAAATGTTTCTTCATCATGCATGTAGAATATTTTACCAGAAATCCTATTGTTTACTCAATCCATTATTTTTAAGAAAAAAATTATGTATAATTTGACACATTTGAAAAAGTTACATGGCTTAAACCATAAAAACCATATGTTTTTAACCATAATCTTTTCATAAATTAAGAATTAGACAGTCCATGTTAAAAGAGCTAAAATCAAATTGTTTAAATTATTGTCCCATACCTATTAAAACTGTAAAGTAGCCTTGTTTTGTTTACAAAGCATTTAAATTGTTTAAAGAAAGGTGATACATATAAACAAAAAACTCTTTTTGTGAGGGTAGGGGAGGAAAAGGGAAAAAAACTGTTAACTAAACCCAACAAATCAAAGCTCAAAAAACTACACACGCATGCAAAGATGTGCACATACACACATTTTTTCCTAGGGTCCCCGCTTTAGAAGACAACAAGATAAATGACAAGAAAACAATGTATATCATGTATTTAAATTTATTTTAGTAAGTTATATGTGGTCTATACATATATCAAGTCAGTCACCTACTTGAACTGCACCTACATATTACGTATTGCTGGGCAAAAGTCATTTCAAGCTCTAAAAGAGCCTCAATTATCAAAAGTTGAATAATTTTCAACACTGATGTTAGAGAAAATTGTAGCAACATATTTTGGAGGAGGGGAAGTTAACAACAACAAAAAATTAATATTCCATTAACCAGAAAATTCCACTGATTAACCCAGAATATCCTGGGCTCCATAATTTCAAGGACTTTTTAGATGAGCTCCAAATTTATCAAAATTTTCTCAAATTGGTCTTGAATTCTTCCCCCTATAAAAATGAGAAGAGGAAGTTCGGAGACATTCTATACTTACTGGGTATATATTATATGCCATCCAATAAATAGAATCTATTATTATCCTTGTCTTATAAAGAAAATGAACTTAAATAATTTAAATGTCTTCCCCCAAAAAGTCAAAAAACAGAGCCAAAATTCAAACCTAGGTTTCAAGTTCCATAGTCAATGCCCTTAAGTATTACGCTTTCAGGGTGAGCTAAGGAGCTAGGAAGATTTGACTCTTTAAACAATTTTCCTACAAATCAGTGGTTGCCTGGGACTGCAGATACAGGAAGGACGGACTGCAAAGGGACAACCAGATACTTTGGGCAATGATGGAAATGTCCTAAACGTTGGTTGTGATACTGGTTTCACGAATCTGTTCGTTTTTAATGGACTCAGTTTATTGTACCTCAATTTAAAAAAAGAAAAAGAAAAGAAAATTTCCTTAGTCTGAGAAAAGTTAATCCCCTTCTAAGAGGATTTACAGTACTGCTGCTCAAATTTTGCTATTTACATTGAAATATTAATAAAGCACCAAAAGAAAATGTTAACATTTTACTGACTTGCTGCTTATTTTACATGCATTCACTAACAGAAAATTGTAGCTAGCAATACCAATAAAAACTCAAGAAAAGTCCCCTTAAGAATTCCCTACAACTATATGATCTCAGTATCTAAGAAAGGCTCAATAATCATACATCACCAATATTTCTGCTAATATGTTTTTAGGGTCCAAATAAATTTTAGGATGTTAAATTCTGGTAATTAAAAATAATTTACAAAAAAATTTACTAAATGTTTACAAAATTATGTAGACTAAAACTATCAATTAATTCATTTATCTGAATGTGCTGGAATTCAAAGTTTACCACAGGCCAAAGCTACCTCCTCTTCAGAAAGCTGCATTCCAATAAGTAACCGTTTTTTTCTCAGATGAATCAAAAAGAAAAAATGGCCGTTTCAGCTCTAGAAACAAATGGCTAACTTTCCTTCAAAAAACAGTATGCTGGCCAGTGCGGTAGCTCACCCCTATAATCCTAGCAATCCGGGAGGCCGAGGCGGGCAGATTGTTTGAGCTCAGGAGTTCAAGACCAGCCTGAGCAAGAGCGAGATCCTGTCTCTACTAAAAATATAAAGAAATTAATCAGACAACTAAAACTATATAGAAAAAATTAGCCGGGCATGGTGGCGCATGCCTATAGTCCCAGCTACTCGGGAGGCTGAGGCAGTAGGATCACTTGAGCCCAGGAGTTTGAGGTTGCTGTGAGCTGACGCCATGGCACTCTAGCTGGGGCAAAAGAGTGACATTCTATCTCAAAAAAAAAAAAAAAAAAAAAAACAGTATGGTGATTCTACTGAAAATGCATTCATTCCCACAGCAATACGAGGCTAGCAAATTCTGTAAACTTTGCCTGGGGTCTTTCTGTTGCACTAACTATATGCTGTGCTCTTTCAAGTGACAGGGACATTCAGAACATTCAGAAGTTATGGTCACACAGCTTAAGATCATATAGCTATAAAGAAGACCAGCTCATTCTAACTAGTCACCTAAATGAGTTACTTTTTTCTTTTTTTACATTTTATTTTAAATAAAAAATTTTTAGATTAGACTAGGCCCAAGATTTTTTTTTTTCAGTAATACTGTTGTTACTGAAACCATACCAAAGCTTTACTAAAAATGCCTTCAGAGCATGTGGCATACTTTTTAAAGATCAATTTTTTTTACAGTAGAGCATATTGTAAATAAAATGGGTGAATCCAACTTTCCAGTCCTGTTTTTTAATCAAAACTAATATGACGTATAGTGTGTTTCCCTTTATTTAAATAGGCATTATCAGTAAAAAAGTTTCCATGGTTACAAGTGGAGAAAAACTGGCTATAACAAAGTTACATTTCTTGGCTGGGCGCGGTGGCTCACGCCTGTAATCCCAGCTCTCTGGGAGGCCCAGGCGGGTGGATAGCTCAAGGTCAGGAGTTTGAGACCAGCCTGAGCAAGAGCGAGACCCCGTCTCTACTAAAAATAGAAAGAAACTATCTGGACAACTAAAAAAATATATATAGAAAAGATTAGCCAGGCATGGTGGCACATGTCTGTAGTCCCAGCTACTCGGGAGGCTGAGGCAGGAGGATGGGTTGAGCCCAGGAGTTTGAGGTTGCTGTGAGCAAGGCTGACGCCACGGCACTCTAGCCAGAGCAACAGAGCCAGACTCTATCTAAAAAAAAAAAAAAAAAAAAAAGTTACATTTCTTTAACAATATCTTTTATATTTTGATGTTTATTAAGCAGCTACCATTGCATGAGACACATTTACTAGGCTAACGAAAATTGGAATCTTCTGGCTGGCGCAGTGGCTCACACCTGTAATCTTAGCATTCTGGGAGGCCAAGGCTGGAGGACTGCTTGAGCTCAGGAGTTGGAGATCAACCTGAGGAAGAGCCATATTGTCCCAATTAAAAACAGAAAAATTAGCAGGCGCCATGGTACTCCCACTTGTACTCCCAGCTACTTGGGAGGCTGAGGCAGGAGGACAGACAGAGCCCAGGAGTCGGAGGTTGCAGTGAGCTATGATGATGCCACTGTACTCTAGCCCAGGGCAACAAGAACAAGATTTTGTCTAAAAAAAAAAAGAAAAAAGAAAAAGAAGAGAAAATGGGAATCTTCTAAGAATGAAGTATAAATCATCCCAAATTTATGGGTCCAAAGAAGACAATTTCCACAAGACAAACTGATTAATGAGACTAATTTTTCTTATGTGGTTCCAACTGGCTCTGGAAGTAATTCCAAAGGAAAAATGCCAAAAATGGTAGTAAATAGCCATCCAACAAGACTATCATGAAAGTAACATTTATTGGACATATAAAGTAACTTATTTTAAAAAATTGGTTTCAGATATCAAGTGATCAGTATCAAAAACAAAATTAAAACTCTCATGCTAAAAAGGAAAATAAATGTTAACCAATTGTAGAAATATTTTCTCACTTAACAGGGACACACTAATCTTCTAAACCCACTGCTGTATCCTTGGATCATGGAACAGAAAAAGGGCAGTAGCAAAAAAACTGGTGAAATCAGAATAAAGTCTATAATTTAGTTAACGGTAATGCACTCACAGCAACCTTTTAGTCTGATAAAGGCACTAACATTATGTCAGATGTCAATAATCAGGAAAACTGGATGAAAGGTATACAGAAACTCTATACTCTTTGTAACATATCCATAAATCTAAAATTATTCCAAACCAAAAAAATCTTTAAAAAAAAAAATCCACTAATCTAAGATACAGTGTCCTAAAATACCTAGTAATGTGGATAGACAAAGATAATCAGAACTAATTAAGGGGAAAATTTAAGAGCCAATTTAATACCTTTGTTAATTATACAAATGGCTTGATTTAAACAAATTCCTGTTTCTTAAATTGAAATTTTACCTATATGCTTCCTTACATTTGGCATTCTTAATTTAATAATTAAAACATAACAACCCTATGTAGGGTGTATTTTAAAGGACTAATGATATCTGTGTATCCAATTAAATCAATATTAGTAATTTGGGAATGTACATGCTAAAGTCAGAAATTGCTTCTGGGTTCAGAGTCACATCTCATGTTTACAGACAATAGAATGTATGTAGCTAAGTCAGAGAATTGGATAATCTACATAATTCAAAATTATTCATTTGTTCATAAATGCACTAAGCATCTACTACAAAAAACTAAGTGTCAGTGAAACAAACTCATCTCAATTCAAGGAACTCACAATCCAAAACAGAATACACACATATAAACAAATAGAAAACATGTAAACATCACAACAAAATATGAAGTGCCATACTGAAGGATTGCAAATAGTACCACAGAAGAAGGTGAAACTCAGGAGGCCAAGAAAGGCTAAGCAGGTAATGTGTGAGCTGTATCCTAAAGGTCCAAGACGATATTCTAGTCAAAAGAAACAGCATGTGCTAATTATGAATGGCTCAGTTTGGTCCTAATAGACCATTTATAAAGACTCAGAATAAAATTCAAAATAATTAGTACTAACATTTCAAATAAAATTTAATCTGAGCCCAAAGATATTTTCTGCTTTAAAATACTTGTTTCATCTTTAATTCTCAGAGAATTATACTGCAACCAAATTACTTTATACTAACAAAATCAGCTGTATTATTTTCTAAGTGTTTCAGATATGGATAGAATACAAAAAGATGACATTGAGAAAAAGTACTAACAGCAAAAAAATTACACTTCTATACTCACTTTAAATTAAGAGTAAATTAAAATTATCTATTCCAACTTTTTAAAACATCTTCAAAGTAAAACTGTGTACTTTATCGTATTATTTTTTTCAAAAAAAAAAATTAAGCCTAACAATCACAAAACCTATCAAGTGCCTAAGAAGTTACATACTATTCACATAGCCTGAGAGAAGCAAAAAATAAATAAATAAGTTATATACCATGATGAAGCCCTGTTTCATGTAGTAGTCTACATTTCTGTGTGCTGCTTGGGGTTGGGGGAATGGGGAGTGGAACAAAAATATATCAGGAGATTATGAAGAAAAATTAAACAGGATAATAGTGATGGTGGTGGTGATGGGGGGAGCAGTGTATAGATGATAGTAAACAAAGGCCTCACTAACAGAGTAGCATTTGAGCCAAAACTTGAAGTGAGAGAGTGATCAATGTATGAATGGGTAAAAGCAATCCAGGCAAAGACCGAGAAGTACGAAGGCCTTAGAAGTGGAGCGAGCATACTTGATGTCTTTCAGCTCCTACACCATCATTTAAATTAGGCAGTATTTCCTTGTCATAGTTTCCTTGCAGGAAAAAAAAAAAAAATTTATTAAAAAATTAAGCAGTCAATTTCATCAGGCATGTTTACTAAGAACAAATTTCTAATAGGCAGTGGAAGAATAATAAAAGTACTACTACTAATGATGACAAAACATAAAACTTAATGTGCTACAACTTCAAGCCAGGTACTGCTCTACACACTTTACATCTGTAATTCTCAATCAGAGGTGATTATGCCCATCCAAAGCACACTTGGCCACGTCCAGAGACATTTTTGGTCATCACAAGTGGAGAGGGTGCTATTCACACCTAGTAAATACACCATTAATGCACTAGGACAGCCCCACAAAAAAAAATTATTCAACCAAAAATGTCATCAGTGCCAAGGTTAAGAAACTCTGCTCTACATTTATTAATTCGTTTAATACTCACAACAATCCTATTATAATAATCCCAATTATACAAAAAATAAAATAAAATAAAATTGGGATCAGAGAGATTAAACTATTTGCTATAGTAAGTAGTGGAGCTCAAATGTAAACCCAGAAAATTTCACTCAAGAGTCAATATGCCTATCACTACCCTACATTCTCTCTTACAAAGTTAAATTCACTGAGTATTTATCATGTTCAGGGCACTGTGCTAAACAAGTTAAATGCATTATACCATTTAATCCTCAAAACCGCACAATTAGGCAGTTACCATTATTCTCAATTTACAAGAGAGGGGCTAAAGCTTAGCAAAGTTATAACCAATATTACAGAATAAATAAATGATAGAGCTGGGAGTCAAATTCACTCTATATTACACCAAGGTCATTTCTTAACCACTGTGGTATAACAACATTTAAGATGAATCATACGTTATTCTTCCAGGATGGCGTCAAATTACTAAATGGTTAGGCCATGTGGTATGACACTACACTACCAAGTAAAATTCTACAAAGCAATGCAACATAACCACCTACTCTACACACCCACTTCAAATTCTAGTCCAGTGTCGTTAGAATCTATTGGCAAGACATCACAAAAGAAACAAGGATCAAAATTTACTTTTCAAATATACGAGGTAAAAAGAAGATACCAAAATGTCTGCTCTACAAAGACAACTAAGACCAAAACAGACCTAAGACCCTAGAAAACTATCAAGTAGAAGCTGAAACTGGCAAAAGCAGAATTACAGTAGGCCACAGTAGTAAGAAAAGAGTTAACTTCAAAGTTTATAGTTATATTGGCATCATAACTGACATTATAAGGAGTATTAAAAGTTTGAATTAACTACAGAAGTAGTGGGCCTAGCTCATCATTAAAACTATGATCTAGGCCAGGGTTGGGGAACCTTCAGCCTTGGGGCCACATGTGGCCTTCTGGATCCTTGAGTGCAGCCTTTTGACCGAATCCAAACTTCACAGAACAAATTCCTTTATTAAAAGAATTTGTTCTGTAAAATCTGGGAAGGGTGGAGGGGCCACACTTGGGGATCTAGATCCCTGACCTAGGTAATAACACTTCAAGCTGGTAAGTACTTAGCACATACTATATGCCTGGCCCTGTGTATTGTATGCATTATCTCACTAGCTCCTCACAGTGACCCCATAAGGTAGGTGTAATTCTTTTTTACTCTTTTGAGCAAACTGAGGCCCACATAATTACATAATTTGCCCCAGGTCACATACCCAGTATTCTCAAATTTGAACCAAGACAGTGTGACTCCTGAGCCTGCACTTTTAAATTCTATACTTTATACACTCTACTTGCATGACAATATTAATTTTTACAGTTTTAATACATCATTAATGAAATCTCAAAAAATACTAGAAACAAAAGTGACTCACTCTTCTTCTGAAATAAAGCAGAAAACAAGCATTTAGCCATCTTCTATATATAAAAAACAAAATGGCTATCCTCAATGCATATGAATAACATCATATGGAAGAAAAGCAAATTATCAACTACAAACTTTGCAATTTATTTCAGTCTAAACTTTTGTTTTCATGTGCCCAGTTCACACAAATTATGAATCAATTAAAATGCTAAATTTAACCTTTCTGTATAATCTACTATGCCATTCAAACTATCTAATAAAGTTAGATTATACCAACAGATTAAAACTTCTGGATGATATTTTGAAATTTTTACTTAATTACTTTTCAAATTTTTACTTAACTGTTTCTCTACATCCCCTTTCACTGTACAAATGATCATAAAAATGCATGGCAATAATTGTCCAGTCTACACATTTGGCAATTCCTCATACAATACCATTCATAACTTTTGAAATATATTCCTCTTTAACCCTAAAACACTGATTTAACATCTTATGTCTTTGAATCTTGTTTCCCAGCCTATACTATGTTCCTTTAGAGTAGAAACAGCACTTAGGACTCATATATTTTTAATCAAATCAATGCTTTCAATATCCTTCCAAGTGTAATCAAAGGGCAACAATTAAACGAGAATGAGTTTCTACTGATCTAACAAATGCAACATTATCATAAATGTGTAACAGTTTGCCAAGTCATCTTTGTAGTTTAAAAAAAATATATGCTTCTGAAAAGATACTCCAAGATTCTCAGAGGTTGCTCCAAGAAATAGAGCCCAAGATGTACTGTTCCAGAAAAGAAAGAAATCCAGCAGCCACTTGTCAAAAATAATTCCTGAAATGTTGATGAATGAAAACATTTAGAAGTCAGCACTCTAAGAATCCTGAACTCCCCGACACTGTGAGGTGTAGTAGTTATGGGTAATACACAAAATTAGATGCTGATCAATAAACTGCATTATCTCATTAAAAAATAGAAAAGGTATTATCTCCAAAAAATACATTAATAAAAAGGATTTTATGAGAAATTAAAATGGAACTTAATCTGTGTAAGAAAAATGCACATTTAAGAAAGCAAAATATATCAAAAAAGCAAACACCATATTACCTTGTTAAGAAAGATAATCAGTATCTGTTTTAGTAACTGAAACACAGAAAAGTATATGCATAATTTTCATTCACCAGTTTTTCCAAGTGTACCCCATACTACATAAAAATCTAAGCTCTTAATTTTGCAGCAAATCCACATTTTCACTTGCTGTCTTTCAACTTTTATCAGTAATCCATAAGTCAAAGACTATTGATCTTTCCCAGCTGATTTCAATATTCATTTAAATTTTAATAGCATGGTTTAAATGATGAATACAAAAATAAAGACAAATTCTTTTCAATTTTTTCATCTTGAAATTTGCATTTGATCAAATCTATTTTTTACCTATATTGATGCAGACCACTTCCCTTATCTTTGACGACTTTGAATATGAAACATATAAGTATACCATAAGATCAACATGATACAGTTATCTGAGGTCTACCTCAACAACAGAGAATGTATACCTAATTCAATATGACAGGTAAGTTCACTGTTCTCCCAACAGGATGCAAAAGCAGTACAATTAATTACATTTTTGTACTCTTCAATAAATGAACCTATAAAGCATGCAAGTAACAGAGGAAAACTTTGGTCCCATCACTGACTCATTTGTTATTTTTTTGACAAGTCACCGATACAACTATCAAAAAAAACTTAAAATCTAAAGTTGTAATCTTTTTAAATAAAAGTGGCCCATTTCAGGACTGAAAATGTGGCTTAATCAGAGCGGTAATAATTCCTAACAATCCTCCCTTAAATTCTGTTACTATCACTGGCAAATGAAGTATGTACATAAAAATAATAACAGTGATAATGATAATTATGACGGAGCAAAGAATCATTATGGTAATATACGACTAATAAACAGAAAAATGAAAAGAAAAATAAGTGGATGAAAGGTCTAAGTGGTAGCAAAAGTTAAAAATTACTATTTGAAATAACAATACTCTTTACACAACATCTTTTGTGCTTTGGAATAGAGCTATAAATTCAAAATTAAAAGTATCCTACGATAGAAAAGTTCCTCGTTCTTTGACTCGTATGTCTCTCTCCTATCACAAACACACATCTTCCCCTACAAACACTTTCACAATCCCAAACACTTCATTCAAGAATCAAAAAACGGTAGAAAATGAATAACTGAGGCATAGTTTTAAACAACCAGGTTGGAAAAGTGAAGACAAGTTCCATTCCAAAATAGTAACTAAATACAACAATGTACTATTTATGTACTCCCGACATAGTTCACTGTATCATTTTTAAATTTTAGCTTAAAATAAGGTAGTAAAATTCGTATCTGGGAAAGCTCGGTAATCGATCTTTTTAAATTAAGTATCTCTACAAGCAACAAAGATTAGGATTAGGTAAATATTAAAGCATTGTTGCCACTTACATTAATCCAAGACCATATTCTACGAATGGTAACTTAATAGTACTAATAATCACATACTCGAATCATAAGTCTCCAGGAAATGGCATTTAAAAACCCAAAGATGGGAAAAGGTCATCTGACCCAAGCAATACATTTCTGAGAGAAAGGGACACTGGACTGTGAACGATACCAACATTCTCTCCCATTCTCCATATTCCCCGCACCAACCCCCCACCCCGTGTCAGGTGATCAGTTATTTAGCACTATTAACACGTACGTATCGACAAGTGGTTCATTAAATTACACGCATTATTGGAAGGCAAGATTCCAGGTTTCTCATTTCAAACTAAGCAAAAGGAGTCCACAGTTTGGGTCCCCAGGCACAAAAGCGCGCGATAACAGGAGGACCGACAGAGCACCTACTCCCATCTCCAAACGCAAGCACAGGGATTGGCCTCGCGGCCAAAGCCAGTCTCCGTTTCCCGAAACGAGGGCCCGAAGCTCAATGCTGGGGCTCCCGGAGAGGGAAGAGGCCCAAAGGGCCGGATCCAAAGGCCTCTGAGCCGGGCCTTCCTGGCAGCGCCCGCCGTGCCTCCGGGCCTGCGCGCCCGCGCGTCAGCGGCGGCCAAACACTCGAGCCGAGGGCCGGGGTCCGGCAGTCGGGAAGAGGCCACGGCCCGGACCCTCTGCCTGACGACCGCGCCACCGCGGCTGCCACCCCAGCCCGGTACAAACGGTCCCAGGCGGCAGAGGCGCAGCCCGGTTAGGCCGAGGACGTTGCGCAAGAGGCCCGAAAGGCAATTTCCCGGCTGCGCGGGAGAAAGGCTCCGAGTGCCAGCCACGGGAGGGCGGGGAGGCCCGCTGAGGCGCTGTGCGTGTGGAAGGGGATGGGGGAGGGGAGGACTGCCCGTCTCCCTGGCCGCGGCCACAGCCGCAACTCACCCAGCTCCGCCAGACGAGCGCTACCACTGGCAGCAAGAGGAAGATGGTGGCCGCTGCCGCCGCCGAGAAGGAGGAGGGGGCCCGGTGGGTGCCGCGGAGAGGGGGTACGCGCAGGACGTCGGCGTCGCTGCTACAGCCTCTTTCCTTCCCGGGAACAAGCTGCTGCTACTGACGACACTATTACTGGCTTCCGCGCCGCCCTCCTAATCCTCGTTGCAGCCGCCACCGCCCTGGGCCCGAGGGTCGCTTGCCTCGTGCGGACTGTGCGGCGGCGCGAGACCCCACAGCCATCGGCGTACGGCTGCAGCGGCGCGGGAGCTGGAGCGGGGCCTCATCACGTGACCCCACTGTTTACCGTTCCGGGGGCCGCGGCCTGCGTCGCCGCCGCGCCTGCGCGCTGTAGGGCCTCCCGCTCCGCGCCTCCGTGGGGCCCTGGGCTACCCAGCTCCACAGCGCTTTTGCGCCCCTCCCTGTCTTCTTGTGCGCGGCACCGCCTGCGGGCCTCTAGCTCTCACCTCCAGGGGGCCGGGAGGCGTAAGGCAAATATAGGAGCCCTTTTGTTCGACTTAGTGCTTCTTAGCATTAAGGCTTCACAGTTAATGTAATATGGATGAGCAAAGCTGCTCCTCATCCCCAGGTATTTTTTATTAGTTGGATGTGAGTTCAAGAATGGTAGACAGCGTGGAGTAATGAGTCCTCCGCCCAAATAACCCTCCGTGTTGGCTCCTCACAGCCGCCTCACCATTAACTACCTCCGCCCTCATGGCTGGTCTACCTCAGGACCCAAGTTGTCTCCTCCAAGAAACATTTCTGGTATCCTGGCATCCTGTCAGTCAGCAGTATTCAGAATGTGGTCCGAGAATTCCCTGAGGGGGTCCCCAAGACTTTTCAGAGGAGCCTCAATTTCTTTGACAACAGCATGTGTCTAAGACCAAATTTTCTTCCCACTCTTCAACCAGGGCAGCATATAGCAACTGATTAAATGCAGAAATAGGAGAATCCAGCCTTTTTCTAGTAAGCCATAAATTAGGGTGGAGAGCTAGTGTATGCGGGTTTTGAGAAAGATTTCTCCAGACAAAGATTAGGGTAGAAGAAGTTTATTTACTTTTTCCGAAGAGGAAAAAGGGCCAACACAGAAGTCAAAGAGGTAGGGAATGTTGGCAGAGAGAACCAGGTATTCAGGCCTTTTATTTAGGGGGAGGTTGTAAATTAGCGGGATACAGTTGAGAAACTGCTGTATCTCCGCCTTTCTTCCTGGCAGTGAACTGATAAGGGAAACAGTGAGGGTGTCAAAGTCCAAGATTTGGCTCTCCTACCTTTCCTTGGAGAAGGGATTGTTGCAAGAGATGTGACTCTGCCCTCAAGATATGGCTGAGGCCTGAAACTCGCACCCTGCTATTCACTCAGGAACTCTATAAAAACAGATCCTCAAAAGCAATTTTAAAATAAGGGAAAGATTTACATCTCTTTTCCATCTGTTCAACTCTTTTCAGAAGTTGTGCAAAACAACTCCTGCAGGGTACCTGTTAGTGAGAGAACTCATAGGATTGATCTTTAACTGTTATTAGGAAATTGTGAAATTAGGTATTTTCCTGTTAATTTTGCAAGGCCATCCCTTTTACCAGATATTAAGGAAATTTGCAAAAATTTTAAACAATATCACTCTTTTCATTAATTTGTTGGAAAATATATTTTCATAATAAAAATTTATGGTAACATGCAAATCGTTTTGTTATTTCAAAATAACAATGTTTCTAATTTTTCTTAGGTTTAATTTCCAAAATGGTAACTATCAATAGATACAACCATATAAAGAAAAGCTCTTGGAAATCTCACAAAATTTAAGTTTATAGGGGTCCTGAGACCAAAAAGTTTGAGAACCGCTGGTCAAGATTATGTACTTCACAGCACTTTGGGCTGACCCCTTTCTCAGCCCTTAATAAGCTCTATGAAGTCATTGTTGCTATCAGTCATTCTGACCAAAATGAGCTCCTCAGGAACAAGGATTGTATCTTCTATTTGCAGGGATCATTACAGTAATCAGCCAGCACCTGCGGAGCACCTGACGTGTAGTCTGCACTCGATAAACGGTATAGTACTTGATAATTTAAGCCTCCACCAACTGTGGTCCACATTGTTAGATCATTGCAGGGCTGAAGACTAAGTCACAAGTGTGTGAAAAAATCTGTTCTTCTCTGCAGCCTTCGATATTTAAGTACTCCCAGTAACAAATGCTCTCTTCAAAGGAGGTTTGGATTGTCCTAATGCTACTGGATTCCTAGAATTCCACCTTGACTCATCAATTCCTCAACTCTTTGTTTTACAATCGTTTTTTAATGGCTTTTTTGAAAAAGGAAAATAGAAATGAGTAATTAAAATTTTTTTCACTTGAAATGTCTGGAATGAATTACAAAAACAAACCTAATACTATCTTTACTATTCTTCTGTACCCCAATATTAAATTTTGAAAGAGCATTAAGAAAGAATAAAATGATTGTTATAAACAAAATCCAACCCCAAAGGAAATCAATAGAGCAGAACTTGATAATGGAAATCATTAGCTGGAAAATCCCCTTAGAAGAGCTGAAGAAAACTTATCTTTTCAGAGAAATTTTAGTAAATTTAAGAAAAAATAAAATAGAGGTAAAAAGAAAACATAAGAACCATAAGGTTGTCACAATTACGAAACAAAGACTTCTGATCCTAAAAAAGTCAACAAGCTTGCCATATGATGTTTTGATTCTATTATTTTGAACCAGCCAAGTACCCAGATTCACATTTGTCAACTAATGATGTTTGCTTTTTGCTTCCAAATGTAAACACAACTGTATGTTTTTTACCCAATTCACATAAAGTTAATAGAATTTCCAGCATAATAATATCAGTAATGGCTATAACCATACACAGCACACTGTTTTAGTTAAAAGATTTATTGTAAAATCACAGTGTATCAGCAACATTGAAAACTCCCAATTAACATGGGAAAATTAAATTTGGTAGGAAAACAAAACAAAACCATTAATAATGACTAAAACTGACAGCGTATTTGTATTTGACTAAAAAATTATAAAAGAAAGAAAATTGACAAAATTTGGATCTTAAATCATTGACCCAGGAAAATTGAATCTGCCAGAGATTAACGTCATCAAAAACAGTTCCCAGTGCAGATAAAAAAGACAATATTGATATGAAAAATGTTTGTCATCACTGAAACTTTGATCCCTACAGTATCAGTTCACTGGAGTAAAGATGGAAAAAATCAGAAGAATTAACCACAATGAGCAGAAAATCAGTAACAATATTAAAGTCATTGAATGGAGTTCTCTGTGCAAAACGCTTTCTAGATACACGCACTGTCATATTAGTTTGGAATCACATTTAAATGAATTTATGATTAATCATGGACTTAAAACAACAGGGTCAAAATATTCAGTCTTCTTACTGAGATCATCATTGAATTTGGAGGCTTAACCCACACACTTGTTTCTTACATTATCGGGCTTGTTTCCTTCCACACATTTCTTAATCTATTTTCTCCAAAAGGCTGGCTCTCAGCCACTGAGGCTTCCAATAGCAAACAATGGGTGAAGGCAAGTGAGATGCAAGCCCTATCTGAGGGTGAATAATTTACATAGCACACTAGAGTTCAAGGGGACCTAGGAAGGCTGGGTCAAACAACACAATAAAGGTTTTCCATGTACCAGGACTGTGCAAGCCATAAAGCACTTTTGCAATGTTCAGCAACTCTAAGGTACAGGGAAACAGTAAAAAGAGACCAGAAGCATCAGATTTCTAACCAACTTTGTGATTAACTATCTTTGTGACCTTATCTTTCTCAACCCCTCTGCATTACTTTCCCTGCCACCTACAATTTCATTTATATGCTCTTTTATTTATCTATTCCGTTATGCATCCAAGTGGGTTTCAGAAATAAATGACATTGTTCCTGCCCTCAAGGAACTCAAAAGAGTGGCAGTGGACAAATGCAATTCAGCCCGGTGTGACAGCAATTGGTGCACAAGACATGTATTAATGTTTTATCTGGCCTAGAGTGAACATGGGCCATTTCTGACAGTGCGACTGCCTTTAGGTCAAAATAGTACCAGAAAATTTGGTGTGTTTCAAAAAGTGCAAGTGATTCGTTATCTGGATTGTACTTGTTGCAGCCATAAAAGTAATCAAAATTCTTTTAACAAAGAAAGTGCGCAAGTGTCCCTCACAATATCATCTCCCTACTTGAAATCTTTCCATGATTCTCCAAATTATAAAGAATAAAATTAAAACATCTTAATATGATAATCAAGGCACTTTAGGATTGGTCTTTACCTAACTTTTCAGCTCCTTAGATCTGTATTTCCTGCGTTTCAATTTATGATATGACAATACCTGACTACTTACTGTTTCCTACACTCATCCATCCAGTGTCCCTCACCTTAAAGTCTTTGCTCATGCCACTGCTTCTGAAAGGAATACCTCCTTTCAAATGACCCCAAACACCACCACAATCCCTCCTGCCACTTTATCTGGATTGTTCCTCCATCCTTTAAAGATGCAGCTCAATAATACCTCCTTGAATTCATCACATTTAATGGTGAAACACTAGAGGCATCCCCACAAAAGCCAGGTACACACAAGGCTGCCACTATGACCACCATTATTCCATATTAGCCAATACTAAAAGGAAAGAAAAAACAATAGATATAGAAAAGGAAACGACACAATGACCATTATTTGCATATGATGTTAATACAAACCACTTCCCAAAAAGAATCAACTAATCAGCTATTAGCACTAAAGAGTTGCCTTGGTACTAGGCTGGTTATTAAAAAAAAAAAATCCTGAAAAATTAATAGATTTCCCATAAATAGCAATCACTATTCCGAATAGAATAGGGAAAATAAATTTCAACAAAAATATGAAACACTGGGCAGCACAGTGGCTCACACCTATAATCCTAGCACTCTGGGAGGCTGAAGCCAGAGGACTGCTTGAACTCAGGAGTTCCAGACCAGCCTGAGAAAAAGCGAGACCCTATCTCTACTACAAATAGAAAAATCAGCTGGATGCAGTGGCATATGCCTGTAGTGCCAGCTACTTGGGAGGCCGACGCAGGAGGATCCCTTGAGCCCAGGAATATGAGGTTGCAGTGAGCTATGTGACACCACAGCACTTTAGCCCAGGCAACAGAGTGAGACTTTGTTTCAAAAAAAAAAAAAATACACACACACATACACACACACACACACACACACACACACACACATATATAGAAAAATAAGTAGAAAGTTAGAGGACATAGTTTCTGATTTCTGAACTTACTACAAAGTAACATTAATAAAGACAGTATGTTACTGGGATAAGAATATCTACATCAATAGAATAGAATTGAAAGTTCAAAAATAAACCCATGTGTCTATGATCAAACGATTTCAACAAGAGTGCCAAGACTATTCAATGGGAAGAGAATGTCTTTTCAACAAATGATATTGGGACAACAGGTTAGCCACATGCATTGATGGATGTTTCGGTTGTTTCCACTTTGGGGCCGCGATAATGAATAACGCTACTGTAACCATTTATTATAAGTTTCTAACGGACATTTCATTTCTCTTATAATTATATCTAGGAGTGGAATTTCTGGGTCATATGAAAACTTTATTTTTAATCATTTTGAGTATTGCCAAACTGTCTTCCAAAGCAGCTATACCATTTTACATTCCCACCAGCAGTGTATGAAGGTTCTCATTTCTTCCCTTTCTTACCAACACTTGTTATTATCTGATTCTTTGATTCTTGTTAACCCAGAGGGTATGAAGTAATATCCCATTGCATAACTTTTTGTAAACCTATTCATATTTTTTATTTCTTCTTGAGTCTAATTTGTTAAGTTATAATTTTCTAGAAAATTGTTCATAATATCTAAGCCTTCCCATTTAGTGGCACAAACTTTTTATTCTTATTATTCTCTTACTTTTGCAGGTTCTTTGTATTCATTTATAGCTATGTTCACATTTTCCCTCATTTTTCTAAGGTTTTGTCTTCTACAATTTTGCTTAATTTTACCTAAGGTGCGTTTATTTTGTTATAATTTTTAATAAACCATTTTCAGCTTTGTTAATCCACCCTACTATACCTTTGCTTTCTTTTCCATGAGTTTTTAAAAACTTTGCTCAAGATGCTTTAAGAATGAATTACATCCCAAGCTAAAGGGCTAAAATAGCCCCTTAAAAAAATGAATTACAGCAAAACGAGAGTGAACAACTGTGGAAGAATGCCTGCAAAAGCACAAATAACAGATACTCCATTGCAGAGATGCAGGAGGAAGAAGAAGAGATAATGGTGCCTGCACCAGAGTGATGTTATTAGAAATTGAAGGAGAATTAAACACAGACAGACTACCTTTCATCAGTAAAATTGACAAGATGTACTAATGGATTAAATGTGGGAGTAAGGAGAAGGAAGTTAGAACGTCCAGGATTTGGCCTCTAAATAACAAAGTTAAAGATGATATTTGCTGGATTGGGGAAGGTCGGTGCAGGAGCAGATTAGGGTATAGGGGAACAATGATTTCATAGTAGACATTTCATAAATTTTATGTTGGAAGTATCTTATGTTGGAAGTATCTATCCAAGGGAGACTTTCAAGTGAATAGTTGGATTTAACGCTTAGAATTCAGGGCTGATAATAGAGCTGGAGTTAAGAATTTTTCAAGCAATCAACATATAGAAAGTGATATTTAAAGCCATGATACTGGATTAGATTACCTAATGAGTACATTTAGAGGAGAAAAGGAGGGGGCTGAGATGGAACTGTGGAGCACAGCAACATTTAGAGGTTGAGTAGAGAGGAGGATGTAGTATGAAGACTACCCAGGAGCTTTCTTCATATGGTCTCTGATAGCTGACGTAACCAGGCTTGTGAGGCCAGGTAAGATAGTCCTTCCTGACTATACCTTGCAGAGGAGAACCTTGTTTCTGAAACGTAGGATAGAATGGGAGCTTGAAGAAGAAAGGCAAGTGTTTATTCACCGGTATCTGGGATATTTGTTAAGGGAAGACTCAGCTACTAAATTGGCTTCATTTATTCAATAAATAACTTTTGAATACTTTTTGAGAAGCCAACATTAAATTAGGTGTTGGGTATATAACATCCTTAAGGAGCTTATAATTTTATTTTGAACGAATGTGTCCTTTTTAATCTCTCTAATCTCTTTAGGCACTAGCCATACAGCTGAAAATGCCCAAATTCACCTCCAGTTCAATCTTCTCAACTGACTTCCAGATCCATAAAACAAATGAACTACTCAAAATTACATGCAAGTGTTTGAAGGACACTTCAAATTAAATATGTTCAAAACTAAACATATGATTTTCTTTTCTAAGCCTGCTTTTGCTCCATTGTCCTCTCTACCATTAGAGGCCAAACAAAATGTTACCATAAAAGAATAACCTTCCAGAATAATTAATCTGAAACCTTGAACAAAATATAATTATTATTAAAAATTTTATTATATAAAGTATCAGCAGCTCAATTTTAACAGTTTGAACTTACAGTGCAGGAAAAATAATTGATTAACATCCAGATGTTACATTGCCCTTATGGTCACTGTATGTGCATTTGTAAGAGTGAGCATCAAATTGGGGTTTTTGTGATAATTTAATTTTAACTGATCTTTAGAGGAGCTAGTTATTTTAGCTAGGCTGTCAGTGCAGGTACTGCTGGTGCTGCTATTGCTATTAAACTTTCCCTCTTCTCTCGTAGTAATTGACTAAGATAAAGATTTAATTTAACTTCTGGATTTGAAGATTTGGTTGATACTGTTGATAAAAATTTTTTTAAGACAAGGCTATGATATAAAGTTTTGTGTACTGCTTCAAGACGATGTTTCTGATTATTTTCAGAAACAGTCTTAAAATTGTTGTGCCTTTCACTATGAATATGCAATCAGGCAAATACAGAATGTGGGAATTTCTGAAAGTCAAGTGATCCAGTTTCTTTAACTAATTAATGACATAAGAAAAAAAGAAAACTAAAAAGGGAGGGAGAAATATTAGTGACTAAAAAAGGCTTAAAAGACATATGAAACAAATACAATGTGTAGATCTTCAGATTCTAATTTGAACAAACTAATTACTGAACAACATAATTGAACCATAAAGACATTTTAAGGCAGTTGAAAATTGAACACAGACTGGTTATTTAAGGCATTTAAAAACTTTCATTAAGTATAATAATTGTATTGGGCTGTGTTTTTTTTTAATCCTTATCTCTTAAGAGATACATGTGGAAATTCATATAGGTGAAGTTTATAATATCTGAAAGTTTAAAAGACTCCAGAAAAGATAAATACAATTAAAATTAATGGGTGGAGACTAAATGACAGAAGAATGACAAAATGCTAATAACTGTAGATGCTAGGACTGTGGTCCCCAATCCCCGGGTTGTGGACCAGTACCAGTCCGTGGCCTGTTAGGAACCAGGCTACACAGCAGGAGGTGAGCAGCAGGAGAGCAAGGGAAGCGTCATCTGTATTACAGCCCATCTCTGGCATCACCGCATGAGCCCTGCCTCCTGTCAGATCAGCTGGGGCATTAGATTCTCACAGCAGCAGAACCCTACTGTAAACTGCATGCAAGAGATCTGCGTTGGGTGCTTCTTAGGAGAATCTAATGTTTGATGATCTGAGGTGGAGCAGAGGCGGTGATGCTAGAAGAGGATCAGCTGCTTGAGATTGCATATGACGGTGGCCTTAAAAGTACGTTTGAGACAACATCAAATCTCCATATGTTCTGGGTTAAAGTCAAGTCCTGAGATTGCCACAAAAGCACTGAAAAGTCTGCTTCCATTTCCAACATCCTATCTTTGTGAAGCAGGGTTTTCTGCAGTGACAGCAACCAAAACGAGATTATGGAATAGACTGGACATAAGCAACACACTTTGGGTGTCACTGTCTCCCATCACTCCCGAATGGGACCATCTAGTTGCAGGAAAACAAGGTCAGGGCTCCCACTGATTCTGATTATGGTAAACTGTAGAATTATTTCATTATATATTTCAATATAATAATAATAGAAATAAAGTGCACAATAAATGTAATGTGTTTGAATCATCCCCAAACCATCGCCCCAACCCCAGGCCCCTGGGTCCATGGAAAAATTGTCCTCCATGAAAACAGTCCCTGGTGCCAAAAAGGTTGGGAACTGCTGTGCTAGGATTTGCATACAAGAGGGTTTATTATACTGTTATCTCTTTGTTTTTGTATATATTTGAAAATTTTCACAATAAAAAATGAAATAAAAAATTGTTGCTTGTACATACACACATTTATTTTAATATATTTTCATGATCTACTTCCTTTATATAAACACTTTTAATGTTTTAAGCTTTGAATCTGAAAATGTGGTAGTGGAACATGGATTTGGCTTTAAGGAAAAAAGTCACCTGTGATTTTTCATCTCCTTGTCATCTTTCGTTATGTGCACACCAATTCCAAAATCTTCCTTGGATTTAAATGACAGGAAGATGTTTATGCCAGCTATAATGTGGGAAATGCTTGTCCTCTCCAGGAACATCAGTTTGGTTAACTTCTTCAGCAGCAAATTAACTTCTTTCGCAAGTAAACATTAGTTGCTAGCAAGCCCTGCTGTTGCTAGTGTTATAATCTACAAAGTATAGTAAAAAATCTTTCTTTTGTTCCAGCAGCCTTTTTTATATGTAATAGCAGATATTCCATCTTGCTTGAACGATTTGTGTAAGAATGTGAAAAAGCAATCCCAAAGTCTGAGTTGACAAAATTAATATTTTGCTTTAAATCCTCTTCGTGGAAGTAAAAAAAAAAAAAAATCCCCAAAAGGATTTTTTTCTTCAAAGACTTCATAATATAAATGAAATAAATATCTAAAAATAAAATACAATTCTTGAAGATTATTTTGATGCCATCTAATAAACCAAACAATTCTACCAAAGTTCTACAAGATCATAACTATGATGATGATAAAACCTAATCTCTATTATTCTGTTTTGTATTATTTTTTAAATTTCTATAAACATCTGTTGGTTCAAAATGGACATGTTCTTCTTAAAGTTATCTAGCCAACATTTTCTCTTAATATTGATATTAATCATAAATCTATTGCCTTTTGTATTTAACATTTGAAAGTCCTTAGAAATTGTCTTGGTGTATAAAATTAACAGCTTTTATAATCCTCATTAATCACAGCATCATTTACTTTGATAATAACATAAATATATATATACTTCAAGTAATTGATAAACTTTTGAAATATAAAGGCTATTAGGACATAGTCACTCTACTTTTAGGATGCTTACCTATATTTTAAGATATGTATTCAGACATTGATAGTGCATCCAAATGACATGCTTAGTGTATATTACTAGGTTGTTAGGGTTATTGTTTATGGTAGTAACCTATATGTTCACAGAATTACTCATCATACACAAGTTCAAGGATGCCCAAAATATGGCTGGAAAAGGCATTGAGCTATTCAGCTTTCAAAGAAAAGCCAAAACCAAAGTGGCATTGAAGGTTTGAGCTCATAACCAAAGCAGAGGCTGGATTACAAGGAAAGGGGCAAAATATTTTGTGGGACTTAAACTGTCTTAAGGTGTCTCACTAGGAGAGGAATTGAATCTATAATAAAGTAGATAGTTAAGAATACTTCTTATCACTACAAAATATGTATTTTGTTCATCAGTGTGGTCAGAGTGGCCACCAAATTCTGATGCCCCTCCACCAGTAATCGCAGTTATATTCTGAAGTGTTTGTGAGTATGCAAGAGACTCAGACAGACCCACACAATCAGATAAAGGATAAGCATTTGAACTTGGGAGCATGGCCGCAAGTTTTTGGTCTAATTAGGCAATAGCTTTATGGACAGAATTCAAAAATTCCAGCAACAAATATTAATAAGTATGATCACAGGGAAAAGGATAGGTAATCTAGCAGGAAACTCAGTCACTGGAAAGGCAGGTGTGTGGGTGAGAAGCTATTAAGAGCTGGTCCCAGAGAGGAGAACAGTTTATAGGAGAGTGCACTAGTAACCAGAAAGTGGAAATTTATGACATGGACTCAAGCACTGGGGCACTTGGGTGCCAAGGTCAGAGCTGAAGCAGCAGCAAGACTGACCATGCTGAGCTGTCAAATAACTGCTCTGGAATTCCATTCCCATAAACCTTCTGTCCAGGCAGACAGGGAAAGGGCTAACGGACAAAACAAGCAGCAATTGTTGAGAATGATCGCTGAACACTGTGCGTACATTATTACATTTAATTGCCTCAGCAACCCCACAAGATTGTTAACTTCAGTTGGAGATAATAAAAGATTAAGTAACTAGCCACAGGTTTTAGCCAGGAAGTTATGAAGCTAGGATTTAAACTCAGATCTTTCTGCATCCTCAGCCTATGCTTGTTCCTCAAAACTTTCTCATTTGATCAAATTTGCTTCGATCTATACCTAAATATGTAATCTGTACCCAAACTTTCCTTTTTCCCTCTTGTCGCAGTATAAGAAAGGCTGTTTCTCCTGCCCAAGGCTAATATTGCCGCATGTGTTCCGGTCCCATCCCCTCCCAAATACACTCCGTTTCCTCTCTCATTTGTTCCACTCCTTATTCCTACTGACTCTCTCTTCAGAAATTAAACATGCTGAAGATTCCCCTCTCCTTTCACAGACAAGCTTAAAGAAACCCCTACTTTTCTTATAAAAATAACATATTTTCGTTGATTAAAAAGCAAACCAACCAACCTAATAGAAGTTATAAAGAGAAAAGTTCTTTAATCTCCTCATACCCGCCCCCCCACTACCAAATTTTACCCCATGTAATTGTATCCTTCTAAATATTTTCTATATATCTATATCAAATATTTGTAACTGGGCTTCCACTTGGTCTCCCAATTCCAATTTCTATGCGCCAGTCTGACCTCTGTCCCAAACAAATACTAACTGAATAATTCTTAGTAAAAGGCACTAGAATGCAAGTTGTTTGAGGGCAGGGATTTTTGACCATTTTATCCACTGATATATCCCTAGTTCCTTGAACAGTATCAGGAACATAGTAGTAGTTCAATAAATATTTGTTGAATAAATGAATGAACCTCTGACTAAACCCAAGAACTACAGCTGGCTTGGAGGCTCACAGATAAAAAGAGAGTGGACAAGACAGCTCTGGTTTTTGCAATAATCGGAAGGGTTGGTAAGTAGTATCGTAGATCACAGAAACAAGGGAGCATCTGACTTAGGTGGCTTTTGGATATCAGGAAGCCATGCTTTAAAGTGGATTATGGGCTGGCCTCCAACTTGCCAGGTGATGGGGGAAGTAGTGAGCAGCCTCTCCTCGGAGCTATGAGAGAGGACACAGGGCTGTTGCTTGGTCCTTCTAAGAAAAGTGGTGCCAGGCTGGGGTCTTTCTTCATCCCTGAGGTGCTTTCAGTGCATCATCACACTCCACGCCAAAAGAAGTTCTGAGATGTTAAATTAGGCTAAATTCAGGACAATTGCCACCTTTTGAACACAATTGATGTCTACTGGATAATCACTTGGTGTGTGGGTGAAAATCCTCATACATCTTGTGTTGGTATTTTTCTATGTTGTGTTGAGTGTGTGAGAATCGGAAAAACAGTTTGGTTTTTCCTATCTTTTGCTAAAAGCCACCTGATCAGTGGTATATTGTTATGGCAGGCTTGGCAGACTAATACAGCTGCTATATGGTAAATGTTCAGGTTCTGTCACTGCTTGTTATTATCTGTCCTTTTCCAAGCCCATGAGGGGTCTACCACCTCTCCTGTTGGACTCTCAAGATGGAAAGGCTGATCTAGCTTCCACACTTACCCCCAAGTGTCACTCTTCATGGTTTCTTATTCTCTGAAGATATCTTCAGTCCTGTCTTTTATTTCTTTAAATGCTCAGCATAATGCTTTTAGAATCTGCATTTGGTAATTCCAATATCTAAAGTCTCTGAGGGTTTGCTTTTTGCTCATTGAGACTAATTTTGGGGGACACCTGATTATTTATGTTTGCTGGGCATTGTGTTTGAATATGAAATGCTTTGAAGATACTTTCCTTCAGAAAGAATTAGCATTTGTGCTTGAGGTTGTTATAAGTCCTGGACCACAGTAAACCAAGTTCACATCTTGAGTTTCTCTGGATATTCCAGGAGATTCAACTGGGCTATAATTCTACATGGGATCTTCCATTTCCAGGTCATTTTCAGTGAGAAAGAATAGCTTCAATTTATTACAGGGAGGTTTCTTTAGGCTCTGCTCAATCCTTGTTCAAGACCTGGGTTGATTTATCCTCCTTGCACTCCATAAAGATTTTAAATTCGACTCCTACCTTTAACCAATGGGAAAATGTTGGCCAAAAGCATCATCCTTGTTAGAGTAACTCTCTAGCAAGTTAGAGAGTAACTTTCTTTCTTTTTCCTTCAAATGTGTTCTAATAATTCCTTAATGTCTTATCATTTATTCCATGTTCTTAAGAATATGCAGGAAGCCAGACTGGAAGGGAGGGACTGGGTGAAAAAAAGCTGAAAAAGTCTAAGAGACAGTGGAAGAGGGAGGGAGTTTGGTTGCTGGTTTGACATACAGTCAGTCAGCTCCATCTAGTTTCCGTTAGTGGAGCTGTGGTTAGGGGTGGGCTTCAGGGCACTTCATGTGTTACATGTGTGAAATAAGAAGGAAGAATGGTCTTCCCAGAGTAAGAAAATCAACAATCCCAACAAGCTAATCTCATGTTATTATTGACACCAGATATGAATTCAATAAATATTTGTTAAATGAGTAAATGAAGTTAATTGTTTGAGTATACTTACTCTATGCTCCTCTATCCATTAATATCATAGAAAAATGTCAGTAAAAACAATACAAAGTGAATAAATCCATAGCAATAAATAAAATGCAATGTGGTTGATCAGTTAAGCAGAGTTTTCAATGAATTTCCAGAAAATGGAAAATGGATGGTAGTTTGTTGACAAACAACATAAAGCAGGAGCTTCAGCCTAAAATACAAGGAAGAGAAGGCTATAGTAAGGTAGGATCTGAACTTTCCAGCGGTAGCCAGCGAGACTCCAGTTGCGGAATTGGCAGGTACTAACAGAGTGGTCAATGAGTCTATTTCTGAAGCAACAATTCTGTTGGTTCCTGATGACTCCCCTCTCCATATAGGAGCAGAGCAACCAGAAGCCCTGAGTTTACCAGTAGGGCTAAAAGTGGAAGCCGTTTTCTAAAGAAATTTAAAGAATTTTCTGGGGAGGTCCAAGGCTCCTACTGTAAGAATTATATCCTAGAATAGTCTCCCATATTCCCATTCAGACTTTTTGGTGGTTCACGCTGTCCTCTTGCTTTCTACTTAAAAAGACTAAATAAAGTTGGTCAACCAATAACCCTCACTCATCTACACACACGTGGCTATTAGTTAGGAAAGAGACCTACTGGAGAAACAACACACAGCAGGAGAAACCCATGCCAATGTCTATACTGACCAGCCTATATTTTATTTCGTAGGTATAAATGGACAAATACATATCCCCAGAAATAGGAAGAAGACTAATCTTAATGCAAATAAACCAAAAATAGCTGGAGGCAGAGCCAATTTGAGAAAGAGAAGAGAACCTGTAACACTGATAAAATTCTTACTAGTATCTCCTGAAAAAGTTCAAAATGATATTCTTTCCATAAGACAATGCTAGATATGATGCTAGAAAAGCTTCACAAGAGACTATGGAAAATGAACCATTAGAAGAGACAAAAAGCTTTTGGAAACAAAAAGCAACTATTAAAAAATCCATAGAAGTACTACAAGGAAGTCTCCCAGAAAAAGAGCAAAAAATAGAAATGCATAGCATGAAGAAATGATAGTTTATAGAGGCTCAGTCTAGGAACCCCAACATTTGACCTAACATTTATTTTCAAAAGAAAGAACTGAAGAAACAGAAGAGAGTAAATTATTAAAGGGAGAACATTTTTAGGACTGAAAATAAATATGACATTTTTAAGCTGAAATATCTATGAAGAATCAAGTAGGTTATATGAAAAACAAAATAAAATATTACATACACACATCTTCATTATATTTCAGATTACTAAGGATAAAGATAAAATTCTAAAAGCTTCCTGAAGAAAATCCAGGTTCACTTACAGAGTACTGAGCATCCAACTGAAATCAGTCTTTTTAGTAGCAACACTGGATATGAGAAGATGATGATGAAATATGTTTATAAACTTCTAAGGGAAATGATTTTGGACCTAGTATTCCCAGTCAAATTATTAGACAATTGTGAGGACAAAGAAATACATTTTTAGACATGCAAGAGTTGAGAAAGTTGACCTCTCAGTCATCTTGTTTGAGGACATTATTTTAGCAAAACAAGGAATAAAACTGAAAACAAGGAAAGTATGGAAACAATGAAGCTAAGCTAGGGAAAAATACGGACAAAGTTTGTCCAGATGGAAGCAGGAAATCAGTGGGATCTTAAAACAGTACTGCAAAAGAGAGTAATTTCTGCAAGCTGGATAATCTTCAGCATACAGTAAAGGGTTATGTTTCTTTTATCAACAAGGCCAGAGAAAAGCAATCAGAAATACCAGTAAGCTATAAAAGTTTTATAAGAAACGATGATTTAAATATAAAGCAAACTAAAATATGGAATGATTTGAATGATTGATTGAATGTACAAAGAGAAAATATTTTATCTTGATGTTTGGAACATTATTTTTTTTATTGGTACAGGGTAATGATGTGGAACTTATAACAAAGCAAAATCTTACCATTCTACTTCACTCTGTAGTAAACAATATTAACATTGTCATGGAGGGAGCCAATATACTATCTAAACTGAACAAATAAAATGTTAATGTTTAAAAATATGTTAATTTTTAAATATAGCCATTTGAAGAAAAACAACAGTAGTAACAGTCATTACTGATACAAGATTTTCTATGTGCCAAGCACAGTTCTAAGCATTTTACATTTATTAACTCATTAAATCCTCACGACAATCCCTTGAAGTACTCAGATTTTCTCCATTTTAGAGAGGGTAAAACTGAGTCACAGAGGATTAAGTAACTTGCCTGAGTTTATGTACCTAGTAATAATGGCTCACAAATGGTAATAAAACAGCTATTTAATTAGGAGGTGTGGTAAAATTGGGAAGTATGTGAAATAATTTGTATTGGGGAACAATATGTAATATATATTATTTCAAGTTGATAAATCTAGAAATAATAAGCTATTTAGAGCTATGGCAGGGCAGCAGAGTACCTTCTATTTTACTTTCCATTTTAAGCCATTTTACGTAATAATTTACTTAATATGTATATAATATTTTTAAAAATTTAAAAAAGTTTTATTCTTTAAATTTTTTTGTTTGTTTTTTGAGACAGAGTCTCACCCTGTTTCCCTGGCTAGAGTGCAGTGGCGTCATCATAGCTCACTGCAACCTTAAACTCCTGGACTCAAGCAATCCTCCTCCCTCAGCATCCCGTGTAGCTGGGACTACAGGCCCTCACCACTAGGCCCAGCTAATTTTTCTATTTTTAGTAGAGACAGGAGTGGCAGTCTCGCACTTGCTGAGGCTGGTCTCAAACTCCTGGCCTCAATCGATCCTCCTTCCTTGGCCTCCCAGAGTGCTAGGATTACAGGCATAAGCCACCATGGCCAGCCTAAATTTTTAAACTAATTATGTCCTCCCAAACTTCTTTCTCACTCACAATTAATAAAATACCTCTTAATTGAAAAGATAGCTTTCTTTCAATTTTAGATATTAGTACGTTCATATTTCAGAAGATTGAAGATAACACCACCAAAATAGAGAAAATGGCCTCAGCTCATTTTGGTTGAAAGTGCCTCATCTGCCATGTGTCTGCATAGAATTCATTTTGTTTTCATGAAAAGTGACATTAAAAAACATGCTACAAAGCTGTTTAAATCTTTGTGTCATCTTATCACAACATTTATGGAAGTAGCATAGAGAAGAAAAATCCCATAGCCTGAGAAAGTAAAGATGAAAGCAGTATACTGAGAGCCATGTAGTACAAATACCAAAGTGTTAAAAATGACAAATGAAAGAGGAACCAAAAGCAGAGTCGTCATGGGATTCTGGTAACGAAGAGAATGTTAACTTATTCATGCTCTTATTCAACCAATATTTATTGAGCATCTATATGTTCTTGTATGTATTACATGTTAAACGCTGAGCTTATAAAAAATTGGACATGCAACTTGCTATAAGCTTACAGTCTAGCAGAGAATATAAAGGACACATATAAATACCTTTAGTATATGATAGAAACTGATAAATAATATGTGAAAAGGTTATAACAAAAGTAAGAGAGCAATGCTCTAGGGAGATTATAAAAATACAGCAATTTTGCAATTGTGTTGTGTGCCTGATGACAATCAGATGCAAGATGTAGGCCTATCACAGAGGTTGTCAAATATAGGTGAGGAGATAAGGAAACATTATGTGATGTTGCTAGTGAACCAATCATGTATAAAAGTAACCACGTATTTTTGATAAGAGATTGTACCTCCTCCCAGTCCTTTTCTGGAATAAGACAGTTAACCATACCTCTGCTAGGCACTTGGCCCACCCCCAAGCCACGATAATGCAAGGAGAATATTACAGAGAAAAAATGCAGGACTCTTTAACAGAATTACACACTAGATTTGATATTCAATGTTTTTAAAAAGATTTGTTTGGTGATTTTGACCTTGAGACTGAACCAGGAGGCCAATTTTTTCTCTTCTTCGCTGTGGGTAGGGACTGAGAGGTGACAGGGCTTCCCACAACATCCCCCCTCCAACACACACACACACACACACACACACACACACACACACACGTGCACGCTACACTTCCTTTTCTCTAGCTTGGGCTGGTAATTAATCAGATTCAGAGGCAGCATGAGCCAGTGAGTGAGGAAAACAAGGTGGGATGACGGGGATGGCGAGAGGAGAGGAGGCAGGGGACAAAGAAGCTTGTTGGGGTCTTAAGGGAGGGAAAGGGAGAGAGACGGAGGGAGAGGGAGATCAAGAGAAGGCAGCCTTAAGGCCCTCCTGTGACAGACTCGGGATGATCTGATTGGTTAAGAACTTGATTTCGGCCGGGCGCGGTGGCTCACGCCTATATCCTAGCTCTCTGGGAGGCTGAGGTGGGCGAATTGTTTGAGCTCAGGAGTTCGAAACCAGCCTGAGCAAGAGCGAGACCCCTTCTCTACTAAAATTAGAAAGAAATTAATTGGACAGCTAAAAATATACAGAGAAAATTAGCCGGGCATGGTGGCGCATGCCTGTAGTCCCAGCTACTCGGGAGGCTGAGGCAGGAGGATTGCTTGAGCCCAGGAGTTTGAGGTTGCTGAGAGCTAAGATGACACCACGGCACTCTAGCCGGGGCAACAGAGTGAGACTTTGTCTCAAAAAAAAAAAAAAGAACTTGATTTCGTGTGTTTGATCATTTATCTGAAAGATTTTCTTTCCGGTAATGGCTTAACTTTCACTACCTTCCAAACACTGGAAGCATAGCTAACATTTTCATTTTTTATAGTATAATTAGCTGCCATTCCATATTTCAGTGGATTTTGTAAAGTAGCAGTGGACTTTAGGTGAGGAAGACAGTGTCTGCTCTGGCTGCAAGGACTATTTAATTTAAACCCACTATCCTTTGGATGACCAGTGCTCCTGAGCACACCCTGCACATTTTGCACATGATAGGAAGGCAGAATGGAAATTGATCAGAACATGTTAAGAAATCGTTTGCCAAAAAAATATACTGAAGTTACATCAAACAGCTGCCTTATGGTATAGAAAATGGGCCTTGGAAAGATGAGGTCACAGTGTTGAAGCAAAAAAAGCAGATTTCAATGAGGCAGTTTCCTAGTTAGGATTGATCAGCAGTGTAGCCCCATGGGTTCTAAGGTTAAACACAGCAAGCTCAGTCAATTATTCATTATATTTACTGCTCTCTCTAAATTATAATTTGAATTGTTAAAAGCAGTTAAAAATAATAGCAAATTCAAAAATTATGGATTTGTTTACTTTTATATGTCAGTTTTGGCTATTTATCTGTTTGAACACCTAAGTCCTTTTTTATATTTCTGTTGCTGTCTCTTATGGACAGGTCTCTGCATTTCCTTAGTGGGGACTCATGCTACCTCATGGTTTTATAAAACACGGTAATAATCAACCCATACAGTTTAATTAATAATTATTATCCTTATTCAATTTATTTTAATTAAAAAATAAAATTACAACAAAACCTATTCAATAAATATACTAATTATATTATTCGTAGACACATTTCTCGTTTATTCCTTAATTTAATCACTAAATACTAACTAACAGTTTCAGGCATTACGCTAAATTTAAGGAGTTGTCAGTCACATTTACTATTTTTTTCCCCCAAAAGCTTACAGGGCTTCTCAAGCTATATTTAATACCAACCTCACCTTTGAGGTAGTTAGGAGGTGAGAAGAAGCAATTATCTGTGAATCCTGAGAATCCCTGTACATTCTTGGATTTCTGGGTATGGCAAGAATACAAGGCTCTTCCTGCTCTTTACTAGAAACATTTCTCAGGGTTGTGTTTGCACCGATCAACCTTGAGGAATGAAATAATGTTTTCCCCAAAGAGTAGGTTTGCTTACCTCTTACTGTAAAAATAGTGACTCTTTGAGGTCAGTATTCCTTAGCTGCAAGGCAAACTCACTGCCTGTGTTACATCCACCCAAAGCTCTTGCTGCTTACTGTGCTGTAATAGAGTTCTTTCTCTCTGACCCATAAGTCTTGTGCTTTTGACCAGCATCCACAAAACAATAACATGCTAACTTATCACTTTGTAAAGAACGGTAAAATCAAATCCCAGACCCTGGCAGTAAACAGCCAACACAAAGATTATAAGTCCCCTATTGCCAATCGCTTTCCAAGTCCTCAAGCCTCAGATGACATTGCTTTGACTCAATCACGGATGTGCCTTAAGGAAAGGACCCCAAAATTTTAATGATTTATTCAGTGCCTCTATGTCTCAGATACTGGAATAAGCACAAGCAGTTACCATCATTCCTATTTTACAGATGAGAAACTGAGTTTCACAGAGTTTGATAACCTTCAAAGATCGCGCAAGCTTGTCAGTGGTGGAGCAAGGTTCCAACAGCAAGTTTTCATGACTCTAAAACCCATGCTTTTAGCATGCACACACCACATATTTAAAAGAGAACACCTGGAAAAGCTATTGCACATTAACTGGGTCCATGTTTTATTTTGAGGTTTGATAAGTTATAACTTCAGAAATTATTAATAGTTGCAATGTAGATTTAGGATAATTACACCGAAAGAGTGAACAGTTAAAGAACATTCTTTTTTTTTTTTTTATTTCAGCATATTATGGGGGTACAGATGTTTAGGTTACGTATGTTGCCCTTGCCTCTCCCTCCCCCCCAAGTCCGAGTTTCAAATATGTCCATCCTTCGGGTGATGCGCATTGCACTCTTCGTGTATGCATATACCCATCCCCTCCTCCCTCCTCCCAGAACATTCTATTTTTTAAAAAGACTTGCCTTGTTAATAATCTTAAAATACACTTAAGCATTGAGTGCACTCAGATCTAGCATTTGTTTTAGTGGACATGAAAAGATTTTGGAAAGCATGCATTTAATTGGAAAATGCTGAGTGAAAACTAAATGTTCCTTAGCATTACTATAGCTTAGAAATTGAGAACACAGCTGAGGGTTATTGAAATACTCTGCCCCTGCTCATCCAGAGCAAAGATTCCAAAATATTGACATCAGAAGTTAAGTATGTTCTCCTGAACTTTCTCTGGAGTTTGGGCTGCAAGTCTATGGTTACCATAGCAATGGAAAACACACTCAGCACTTTTTATTGTGAAGATTTAATCTTTCTCACTAGACGATGAGTTTCAGCAGGGTTAGATGCATGTCTTGTTTATTTTTCTAATAGTGTTACTTTGTGTCTATAGATTTCCTTTTTGTCTTTCCTTTTTTCCCTTTTTTTTCTTTTTTAATGAGTATACTAAAATGTTCCCCAAATGCCAAAAAAAAAAAAAAATACAACAAGAAGAATCCCTTCATTAAATACAAGCCTCCCTTTTGTGATTCATTACATCATTGTTTTCATTCACTGCAACATCTATTTAATTTTAAGAAGAAGCTTGTAAGACAAAAATTTTATAAATTAAAGTAGGATGACTAATAAATACTACAACAGTATATTAGCCAATAGCTGCTCAACCTCCAACAAGGGCAATTATTCTACCTAATTCTTCTTGCATCTATCAGTGTAGAATTTCAATATAGTGACAGCACAGAGAAAACTTACAGTTTAAAAGAGTGATAAACTGCATATGCAATGAAACAAAAAATTTGCTAAGCTGAAGTCATTTTATGCTTCATGTACTTAACGCCAATATTTTTGGCTAATAACTTTTATGAGTTCAAAATAAATAAGCACTCTTAATAGCTTTAAAAAAATTGTATTTTAAAATAGTGCACCAGGAAAGTAGAAACTTTTAAACAACATTTGAAAAAAATGTTAAGTCAGCAAACCCATGTTCATGTATTGGGTTTTTATTTGTATTTTAAGACAAACAGACAAGCAAATATCTGAACCACACTACTGAT
Source organism: Avahi laniger (assembly GCA_963575035.1). Classification (NCBI taxonomy): domain Eukaryota; kingdom Metazoa; phylum Chordata; class Mammalia; order Primates; family Indriidae; genus Avahi; species Avahi laniger. The sequence goes on along the minus strand of CAUYSK010056976.1, from coordinate 16,395 downwards.
TGCAAAGTATGTAATATATATGCTTCTTAAAATATATATTTTATATTATATTTATATATACATATATGTGTATATATTATAGACATATGTAAATATGAATATATAAAGGTATATATTTATATTACATTTATATATAGTACATTTATATGCATATGTAAATATGAACATATACAAAAGTATATATTTATATTACATTTATATATAGTACAGATATACATATATGCACATATATGAAATATTTAAACCTCAGAAAATACTTTGCTGTGGTCACTGTTAAAAGCAGCAATCCCTAAAGAGAAAATTTGTTCTATATTCAAATTCTATGACTATTGTCCAAAAATTCCTTATCAGTGGAAACATTGGCAAATACTAGCTCTACTTAGGATCAGGTTATTTCTGTTGTATATGCACATAGTTATACTTGATTGCTTTCTATGTTAGCTTCTTAAGAAACCAAGGAGTATTTTTTAAGGAGCATTGTGTGCAATACTGAAATCCAATGCACAAGAAGATACAGAAAACATGACTGAACAGTTTTTATAGGAAAAAAATAGACATTCAGAACTCATAATGTGCTCTACAGTAATTAGCTATTCCTTAGCAGTCATAACATCACGATAAACCAAATGTCAGGTTTTAAAATCATTAATGTGTAAAGGAACTATGGTGCTGTTAACCTACTGTTAAAATCTCAACAATCAAAGTACCTTCAGCACTCTCTTGGCACAAAAAAGATCATTTCTAGGTTGGATCAGGGGTTGCTTTTTCTCCTCGTAATGTCTATGTGTTATAGGGTTAGGTTAAATCCAGTCAAAAGTGAAACTAAAGTTATAGAGTATTCCTGCTAAAACTTCATCAGTTTTTTTTTAACTCATGTTGCTATATAAAAGTTAACATATTAGGTAAGAAAACTTAGTACATTATTATGGTTATTAACTTTAAAATAAAAAATATCTAATGGTTAATTTATGCTTATCATTCAGATTCTTTTCGATCGTGTTGGGATAATTTTGTGAATATTGGCTCAAGATTACATCCAATGTATTTTACTTCAATTATCCTTTTCTTTAGCTACTCTTTGAATAATTTTCATTTCAAGTTTTCCTCACATAATAGCAAATTGATTTGTTTCAGTGTTCTTATTCTACCAAGACCATAACAAATGAATAAGTATTAATATATTTTAAATGTTTGCTAATTCTTGGCATCACATTAGTCACCACAAATAATAACTCAGATAAGGGAGAGATATTTGAAAAAATTTCTTTATATTTAACCCACAATTTTAGAATGTTGAGTTGATTTTCGGGTAGTCCCAGAAAAAGGATGAAGTTTCTAATATTTGTTTAACCGCTGCAATCAAAAAGGAAACTGCTTTCATTACATCAGTGTTATTCCAGTCTATATATCGGACACAAAACTATCAGGCAGAGAATTCCTCATACCTCTAAGGACAGAGATTTTCAATGGCTAGGTCTATAATTTGGATACAGGAAGGAAGAGATGCTGAATATTTATTGCAATTGTTCCTGCAGCCAAAGAGGCAATGTTCCATTGTCCCTGCTTCTTGTGTTACTATTAATAGTTCCCAAGTCAGAGTCAGGGAAGGTACATCTAATAGGTAGAGCTCAAGCCCTACCGAAAGGGAGGCTGGAGAGGAAAGTATCTGGCCTCCTCACATTTTCTAGAGTAACGTGGGCTCTGTCCTCCACCAAGACCCTGAAAGGAGGTCTTTTTCAAAGTTAGAAAGTGGGTTAAGATTCTGGAATGCTGATAGAAAATGACATATGTGCCCTATATATGGCTTATTGAGACCTTTCCCAATGGCAGGACATGTGCCACAATTAGACAATTCGTGGAAATCGTCTGTTTTTGAAGCAATGACATAAAGGTTTTGTTTAAGTTTGCTATCATCAGAGAAAACGTATCTACCTTGTTCTAGAGAACATGCTCTTCAGGATTTTAAAGTATCTCTCAGTGAGGCTCCCTGTAATTCTGAGTGACTACTAGAAAAAAAATTTCAAATCAATTTAACTTACATTTATGTAAGTCTCCTGTATATGAAGCTCTGAATATCACTAAAGATAAAAAGATGAATAAAATAAAGATGCTTCTTTCAAGAAACTTGTCTAATGAGTTTCCCACCAGATTACAAAAATATTCCGTAATTATTGAGTTATAACATTATCATAAGGAAAAAGAAGCCTCTGGTACAATCTGTTCAATCCATAATTTAAATTTGGAAACAAGCTTAGCTGAGTCTGTAAAAAGATAAATAGTGTAATTATGGATAAATAACCACTGAGCCACTAACCAATTTAATTCTGACCATTCTCAGATATGGTGAGAATGGAAACTATCTTTCCTTCACAAGCAAGAAGTTATTGTATGTTATAATATTAAAAAGGAATAAAAGCCACAAAGCAAAGCTTTCCAGAGGACCATGAGAACCAGACATATTTTAGCAGACATAAATTCTTGGCATCAGATCACGCTTTGGCCTGATTCAGGAGTCACTGTCTTTGGAAGAAGTTTTCTGAGCTCCCAGCTCACGAAGCATTCAGGACAGAGCAGGGACTAAGTAAGAGAAGTTGTGTTGATTCCATAGGAACTGACACAAAGGATCCAGGTAACTCTGAAGGGTGGAACAGTTGCTGTTCTGGGCAATGTTGCTAGGTGTTGATGGCAACACATTTTGTAAAATGAGTGGCCTGATAGAGAATAATCACACTTTTCTGCCAATCACACAGATGCGGTGTGTGTCTATGCATATATGGATTTTTATTTATGGTAGAATTCTTATTTATTTATAAATCAATTGGGAAAGGGTAGACTATTCAATAAAAGATACTGGAAAACATGATTCTCCAGTTAAAGTAAGAAGGAAAATTTTGCCATCTACCCTAAGAAATTCAGATGAAATAGATACTAAACATGAAAAATAAAATTATAAAACCTTCAGAGGGAAACATAGGAAAACATTTTCATTACATCTGGGCAAGGAAGAATTTCTCAAATAAGACAAAAACAGTGTAACCCATAAAGAAAAACTGGTAAATTTTCATACAATAATATTTGAAACTTTGTATGACAAAAGACACCATAAATAAAGTGAAAAGGCATGCACAAATTGGAAGAATTTTGCAATTCAGATAGCAAAATAAGTATAACAGATAGAATTTATGAAGCACTCCCACTCAATCGATAAGAACAAGCAAAAGGAGAAAATGAAGCAATTGATTTAAACAGAACAGAAAAAATGGATGGCAAAAGAAACGTGTGTAAAGATGTTCAATCTTACCATTAATCAGAGAAATGCAAATTAAAGGCATAATTCTAGGCTATTTTATACTCATTAGCTTGAGAAAAATTGACAATGGATAATATTATGTATTAGTAAAAGTGTAAAGAAATAGAAATTCATGTAGACAATATAAATGACTTCTACTACTTTGAAAAATAAGGCAGAGACTGCTCGTTCTTTGTCAAATCCATTCTCTTCTTCTTCCTGAGCACACAGCTAGACTACATTTCCCAGGTTCCCTTGCAGTTAGGTGTGGTCATGTAACTGAATGTTACCAATGGAATGGAATTAAAGGTGATGTGCTTCTGCTTGTACTTTTCCCCTTCTGGCTGAGTGGGATGGCTATGCCAAAGGGAAGTTGGAAGTCATGTGCTAAAAATGGCAGAATCTCTGACAGTCTGGGTGTCTGAATAGCTGTGTGGAACAGAGTCTCCCTCCCTTCAATCCACTTCATTAAAGTCACTATGAGGGTCTCAGCACATGCTGCCCTAGGCTTCTAGGTGAATGAGAAATAAATTGTTATTGTACTAATGCGCTATATTTTGAGGTCTATTTGTTACTGTAGCCTAGCTTACCTCAAAGATGAATTTGACAATATACAATATCTATATACCCTAGTAGCCAGCAATTCTGGTTTTAGGTATATTCTCTAGAGAAACTCACAGTTATACGAACAGGGAGACATGTATAGGGCTATTCATTGCAGTACTGATAGTGATAAAAAAAAAAGATCGAGCAGATTAATTACTCTTTTAGAGGAATGGATAAATTGTTTTTTTAAGAAATAAAACTGAATACTATAGAGTAGTAATTATTAATGATTTAGACACGCAGTTATTAACATAGATGAAGTAAAAAAATTGCAAAATAATTATGCTACTGTCTATGTAAAAATTTGAAGATCAGCATATGAAGAACATTTATAGATAATCAGTATAAAAATAAGAATTATAGGCTGTGTGTGGTGGCTCATGCCTGTAATCTCAGAACTTTGGGAGGCTAAGGCGGGAGGATCCTTGAGCCTGAGAGTTTGAGACCAGCCTGACCAACACAGTGAGATCCCATCTCTATAAAAAATATAAACATTAGCTGGGCAATGGTGTGCATCTGTAGTCCCAGTTATTCAGGAGGCTAAGGCAGGAGGATTGCTTGAGCCCAGGATTTTGTGGTTGCAGTGAGCTATGATGACATCCCTGCACTCTAGCCTGGGCAACAGAGCAAGACCTTGTCTCAAAAATAAATAAATAAAAGAACTACAATAAAACCCACTAATTCCAGTATTGTAATTCTGGGTCTGCCATGCATAACTGTGTTCTGTATTGCATGACCCTTCAGGGCATCATTCATGTAAACTGTATAAAACAGTGTTTATACAATCTGCAATCTTATATGGCAGACCTAGGAAGAGAACGCAGAAAGATTGGGGTGGTTTTTAAATTGCATTTTAATTTTAATTATATATGTCATTTATTTGAAGAGAGAGAGTCGGTGGGGAGGAGAAAGAGAAGGAGGAAGAGGGATCTGATATGGGCAAATGAAAGCTTTTGTCCAATCTTGTGGCTCATTAGTAGATACCCTTTTATTTTCATGCTTTTTGCTATGTATACAGTGTTTTATAATTAAAAAACAATAAAAAGGAAGGTAAAGAAGGTCTCAAGGGCTATTCTTTTTATTTCACTCTAAAATATTTCTTTTTAACGTGGTCTAAAAGTAATACATGCTTTATAATAGAAAATGTGAAGAACATGAGACACAAAAAAGAATAAAGGAAACAAGTCACCCATAGTCCCAATCTAGAAATTTTTATACTTCTGAAAGCAGAAGAATATTCAGAAGCCACTGAAAAAATAAAATTTATAATAAAAATCTAGTATATTCAGCAATATTTTGATGCTTGTTTGTTAACTCTAAAGTTTCATGACTGTATTGTGGTTTGCCTGTAGGATATATGCCACAACATAGGAATATTAGAGAAATAGGCCAAAAAATGACTGCTATGGTTTGTAGGGATCTCTATCAAAACAAAACTCATTTCTTCCAGATATTTTCAAATAGGAATAGGTAGGGGATTGGTGGGAGTTTACAGTTTACTACAGGCTATGCTATTGCTAGCTGGTTGTGGAACCTGAGACAAAACATACTGTGTCTTTCATTTGCCTTATTACTTCCAAGTCACTATGTATATAAGAGTGAAGATGAAATCTGCTTTAAATAATATTAAGGACAATTCAGAAGCACCAAAAACAAAGTCCATGCTAAGGGGGAGGTGCAGTGGGGCAGATTATATTTTTACAAGATGGATATCTTTCATCCCACCTGCTCTTCTTACAGTACATTTTCTTTTTTCCCATAAAGAGATAGAGTAGACTATGACTTCTCTTCACCAAATTGGGCAGGTTTTCATGACTGTCTTGACCAAAAGTGCATGGCAGAGGGATGCTGTGTGACTTCTAAGAATAGGTAATAAATATGCCAAATACATTCACTTCTATCCCTTGGGATCGCACTGAAGGATGCCACCCATATATAAGCAGTCGAAATGTTCTGGGGCTGCCATGCTGTGAGGCAGCCTAAACTAGCCCACATGGACAGATCGCATGGAGAGACTGGATGGGGAAACCCTGAGACCTTGGAGAAAGAAGTCTGGCTTGCCCCTAGCATCTCTAGCCTTTCATTGTTCCAACCACCGCTGATTGAAATTGCATTAGAGATGAGCCAGAACCACCTAACCAAGCCCTTCCTGAATTCCTGACCCATGGAAATCATGAAAGATAAGAAAAATCATTGTTGCTGTAAGCCATCAAGTTTTGGAGTAATTCTTTTAAATACCACTTTAAATAAGTGGAATATGTAGAAAAGATGATGAGTGACTATAGTTAATAATTTATTGTATATGTCAAAATAGCTAAACGAGATTTGAAATGTTTGTAACACAAAGAAATGATAAGTGCTTGAGATGGTGAGTATCCTAATTACTCTGATTTGATCATTACGCATTGTGTGTATCAAAATATCACATATACCCCATAAATATGTATTATTATTATTATTGTGTATCAATAAAAAAACTGCAAAAAAGAGGATAGGATAGGATTAGCCAGACCCCAGATTCTCAGATTTTATTAGTAGCAGTTGGAAAGTTCCACTTTTTTCTTTCCACATACACAGTGCCCTGGTCTGGTGCCTGGCAGTGTCCTGCCCATCAGGAGGGAACAATTAAAGTTTGTTGAATAGATGAATATTCTTCAGCAGCTGAGCATTCTCATCCTATTATCAAAATACTGAATTTGGGAAAGTGAACCAATATTGCACACCCTTGTATTCTATTTATTGTTCTTTCCACAAATAGGAAATACATTTATTTTGTAAAGTCTTCCAGATAACTCTTCCCCTTAGAGTTTTGCTGAAAAGTTTTACTAACTTCATTTTTGTAACATGGTGTTTTCTTTTTGGTATAAATGCACTGTCTTCAAAATACAAGGCCAGATCTCTACATTTTTTACTCACTACATAGTTGAAGACCATGTGAGTTTAGTTTTGAGGTATTGCATATCATTCGGTCCTAGGAATCCCTTCTATGCATTATTATTTCTCACTCTTCAAATCTTGGAATTACTAACCTTAAAGGACAGGTAGGAAGCAGGATTCCCAAGGAGGAATGATTAAAAATTAACTTTAAAGTAACTAAATCAAATATTAAAAAATTAATACATAAGTTTAAGATTAATGCAATTAGTAACTGAGTAACTTTCCAAAGAATATTTGTCTAACAAGATTGTGACTCTTGTTTGTAATTTAAAAATAAAATCCAGTTTAAGGAACTAGTTTAGGCAAAAAAAGGGAGTTTCTTGGCTCATTTAAACAAACGCTATTAAGATCAGTGGTACAGTTAGTATTAGAGGGACTACAACCAGGGACTCAGATGTATTATGGTCTCTCTGTCTCCTACTCTGTTTCCTTTTTTTTCTCTCTACCTATTTCTTGGTTTGCTTCTCCTTACTTGTTGATCCCAACACCCACTCCCAGAATTGTCTTTCTCCTCAAGGCTGAAAAACAGCTGTTAGTAGCTATTGGGCTCACATCCACTCCAGAGAGTAAGGGACTCTCTTCCAAAAGCTCCAATCACAAAAATTGTCTGTCTCTCATTAAATCATATCTGACCTTTCCTTTTGGAAGAAATATTTTCCTTCTCTTTGCTTCCATGTACTTCATCTGTTCTTTTCCTAAGGCTCTTTTCTCTTCTAACCCTGTATTGCCTCCTTAGAAAGCTTATCTCTCTTATAAGACTGTAAATTCCCAGAGGGTGGTGATTACAATTAGATCTTATTTTTTTGTGTGGTGGTAATTATTATTCTGGTGTACTATAACCTATAGCATTAACAATAACAGGCTTTGGAATATTTCAAATGAATGCTTTATTTCTAAAGCAATATTCATTGTTCAATCTAGTCATCCAAGAGATAAAACGTTCTACACATAGTTTTGTGAAGCTGTGATTTCATTCAGCAGCACAGGGAGAGGTACACACAACTCAGCGGATATCTCACCATAGGGCAGAATAAACTGGAATAATAGTTAACCACTATGCAGAAGTTGGTGGGGGGAAGGTGCGGGTGGTTTTATAGGACAAAAACAGCAAGAAGAGTCCCATGGTGAGTGATATAAAGAGCTTCAGGTAGGCATTTAGCATGGGATAAATGGTCATTAGTCATCCAGGCTCAAGGACATGAATCCAAGTCTTCAAAGGGACAAAAGAAAGAACGAGAGTCTCAAGGAAGATGGCCAAGAATGACTCAGAAACTGGGAACCTGGGATAAAGGAGCAAGACTTTCACACACTAACAGAGAAATGTCAAAGGAGATTTGATATTAAGTTATAGAAATCAGAGCAGGCAATGCTTAACTATAGTGATTGGTGGCCCTGTGAAGTAAAGGAAGGATTGAGTTTGAAGCTGGGGATCATGGGACATCAGTTGTATGAGGAAGGGATGAAGAATATGGAACTAACTTGGACCCTACACATAGAGTGCAGAGGCAATAATCAGAAGCAGGTTTAAGAAACAGATGGATAAAGCAGATGACACCTCTGCTTTACCCAGAGTTTTACCCTTCAGAGTTTTACCCTTTACTATGAATGTGAAAATGTCATATGTGGTAAAATGGTGAAACTACAAATAATAATTCCATTTTGAGGTGCTTTTATTCTTCAGGATATTTTTTTTCTTTCCCAATCATAAACTATCTTTACCTACAAAATTTGTAACTTCAATGTATTAGCAAATTTTGAACAGAAAAGATTAATATCTGACTATTAAATAAATACAACTACAGACAGGTTTTTGTTTGTTTAGTTATCTTATTACTTTTTTGATTCAGGGTCTAGTACAGTGTCTAGCACAGCCTGGGAAAATATGGAAAGTACTACCCACTTAGATAATCAGACAAAGCTGAGTTTGAATTAAGCTCTGCTAGTTGTCTATGGAACCCGGGAAGAAATCATTTCATGTCTTTGAGATATGGTTTTTCATTTGTAAAATAGGACTGATGATAAATATCAGGTGATTGTTATAAAGATTAACTAAAATGGTGTATTAATAGCATTTGCTATAGGGCCTGTCATACAGTAGACAGTGAGTGATGATTATCAATAAGTATCTATGGAACTGAATGTGTTTCATTTGTCTTTGTTTTCATCCTTTTTGGGGATATATCAAATTTGAACATCTGTTGATTAATGTGTTGCATTTACTAAATTCTTGATGTTTGGAAACTGTGATAATATTTCTGCTCCAAGCACATGCAAAAAAATTGGTGATCATAGAAGTTCTGCTTCAGGTATTAGTAAGACTGGGTAATTTTGGTTTATCCTTTCCACTAAAAACAATTTTAAAAGCTGTGGTTGAGGAGGACATAAAAATCTTCAGTTTGAAGACACTGGAGAGCAACTAAAGAAGCAGGAATTTGTGGCCCAAGATCCGGAAGAGGGAAGCCAAGAGAGGCGAGCCCAGACTTGAGGACTGCTTTCTTCCTTAAGATGGTTGTCAATTTCAGAAGCTGAGGCTGAGAATCCAAAACGTTTTGGTTTGAAGTTATTTTTGAATAGGTAATGTTTCATAAGGTAAAACATTAACAACGTATATACTATATGGTGAGAATAATAGTGAAAGTTTCACATCTGACCTGGTTTTCCAGCTACTATGTATTTCCCTTTCCAGGAGGCAACTGATGTTACCACTTTTTTGTGTATCCTTGAGAATGATCTTTTAATATCTAAAGATGGACTATTCTCATAGTGCAAAGTGAGATTACTCGATACGTTTCCAAGGAGTGGCAAGGAAGATTCATTAGAGCCTGTTTGAAGCCAGTTCACCCCTCAAATAAAGCTATTGTTAGTTTAGCTGCTTTAAACCAATATTCTCAAATGTTTGCTTAAAATATATTAAGGTGAAACTGATATTTAATAAATATTATAAGTAGATTAATCCACCTATTAATTTGCTTTCATTGCTAGTCAATGTTCTAAAAAGTATTTTGTTAAATATGTTTTTTCTTTTTAAATTTATATCCATAAGCAGGAAAATTGATTAATATGTTCTATAAATTTTGTGGCTTTTGTTCTTTCTCCAGTTTCCTTTCTTTTTCTTTCTTTCTCTCTCTCTCTCTCTTCCTTCCTTGCTTGCTTCCTTCCTTCCTGCCTTCTTTCTTTCCTTTTTCTTTTTTTCTGACAGGGTCTCACTCTGTTGCCTAGACTGGAGGACGGTGGCTAGCAACCTCCACTTCAGGGTGCAAGTGATCCTCCTGCCTCAGCCTCTTATGTCGCTAGGATTACAAACATGTGCCATCCACGCTTGGCTAATTTTTAAAAAAATTTCTTGTGCCCGGGTTGGTCTTGAACTCCTGACCTCAAGCAATCTTTCCACCGTGGCCTCTTAAAGTATAATGGGATTACAGGCGTGAGCCACCACGCCCAGCCTCTATCTTTATTTCTAGTATCAATCTGTTTCTTTAAACTTTTAACTTTTAAAATCCTTCTTATCCTTTGAATTTTTGTCCCTAATCCTTTGTTCATTGTTTATAGTCTGTGCTTATTATCAATTTATTTATGTAAGAGAGAAGGACCAGATCTCAGTCAGAGTCACGGGCCTACAAGTTTAAGGAAATTGATTTTCATTTATATTAATAATAATAGGGAAAGGCGGGGTTCTGAGAAAAACTCAACTAGTATCATCCCAGATTAATCTTTATTACTTATTTTAACCATCAAATTTAGACTTTCCAGAAGGATCACAGCTTGCTTGTTTTTCCCATTTCCAGGGTAAGGATGGGAACCACCTTTCCCAGAATGCCCTTTCCTATATGGTTCTCGGTTAGAATCCAAAAGAGGAATATGTCTGAGCTCTGGAAAGTGAATGAAACTGAAGTCATTACACTTAGAAGGTCATTGCTGTGAGGCTGGCGGACGGCGAGAGGCAGAGATGCCTGAGGCCCGACCTGTCCTGCGCTTCTCCGTTCTGCGTCTTGCCTCTCTTGCCACCTGCTGGTGGTGCTGATCAATAGCAGTCCCTGACCCGCCACAGGACTCTTAGACCCCAGAGGTGAAGACTCTACAAAGACAGCCATTTCCCCAGAGTTGGGAATTTCAAGGGGTCTCCCCATGAGTATGCCCTTTGCAGCCCCAGTTTGGCAACTGGTCGTGCTGGCTTTCTTGGATTTCCCAGCCAGCTGCGATCGACTGTCTATCTACACCAGTGCTTCAGGTGGACTGTTCGGTGCCTGTTTCTCTGATTCTCTGACTCTCCCTTCCCGACTTTTACTTTTGCAACCCTTCTCATATTTGTATTAGTTCTAATTCCTGTAGTAAATCCCGATTCTCATTATATTTATAGTGGCACTGTTTTCTACTGATACACTTGAAACCTTTCTATGTTTGTGCTCTGCCCTCCGCCGTCTCTATTACTTCAGCTATGTCTTCCCTCATAGTTGCAAAGTGGCCACCACAATTGAGCATTGCCTACTCACCTGACGTTGTCTCAAGCAGGAAGCAAGGGCACTGACATTAAAATAGTCTTTCTCCTTACATTCTTCTCTTGCTTCAGGGAAGAAAAATTTTACCTGAAGCCTCTAGCAGAGAATTCTCTGTGAGTCTCATCAGTCAGATCGGAGCCATGTACCTTCTTCCTCTGGTCACTAATAAAGGTACAAAATTGTCATGGTCACTTAGTCCTGCTTTCTGGTTGCCCAACAAGATAAACTGGGAGTGTTCTAAAGTATATTTTCACCTGTACCCAACTTGCACAGATTCTGATTTAATTGTTGTGGGGTGGTACCCTGGCACCAATATTTGTAAAATTCTCTCACAGGGATTATGTGAAGCCAGGGTTGAGAACCACTGCTTGGATGAAACAGGATTCATTCTCTGAAGGTATTTTACATGGTTACCTGAACAAATTAGGGCCTGTACAAGGAAGAAGGCAGAAATGGCTGAGGAATTGGTAATCAAGATTTATCTATCTAGATAATCACATCTAAGAATGATCTGTAGAATAAACAGAAATGTGACTAAAATTCCCACTTGATTTGCATCACATAAAATCACTAAGGGCTACTAGATTCTATGCAAGTTATTTGATTAAGACTACGAATGATAATAGGACAGCTATTCTCCATTCCTTAGTTATTTGAGATAAAGCCTCCTGAATGTGCTACCAAATGACATGACACAATAAGCTTTCCAGAGGCATTGTTGAAAAAAAAAAAAAACACATGGCACAGGACTCAAGAAATAACTATTCTTTTGTGGGTACATAATTAATTACGTAGATTTAATTAATTAATTAATCACATAATTAATGTGAATTATTATGGGGCAGAGAGATGGAGAGATGTTGGTCAAAGGGTACAAAGTTTCAGTTCATAGAAGGAATGTTTTTGAGCTCTATTGTACAGCATAGTGACGATAGTTAATAATAATAATATATATTTCAAAATTGCTAACAGAGCAGATTTTAAATGTATGCACCAGGAAAAAAATAAGTATGTGAAGTAATGGATGTTAATTAGCTTTATTTAATCATTGTATAATATATAGATTACCAAAATGTCACATTGTACTCCATAAATACATACAATTATTATTTGTCAATTAAAAATTAAAAATTTTTAAAAGTCCTTGTAGTCCTGAATTTGAATTGGAAGCATTAGTATGATTTTGTGACATTATTTTTTTAAAAGCATTTTTAGCTTTGTCCACTGAAAAACACCTAGAAAAAATGACCAACTCAGTAGTAATAATCACATCTAGCATGCAGACTGTGGTCTAAATACCATTTCCAAGTAAAAGGAATTGGTGCTTCTTGAAGAAATGGCTGATTCTAGATAGGGACCAGAAAATGTGTGTGATGAGCCTTAAATATCATGTCATAACATAAAGCAAAGAAATTATCAATTCTACTGGGGTCATATCAAAAACACTCTGGTGCCAACTTGAAGAGGTTGCCACTGTTTAAAGACAGGACAATTTGACCATCAATACGAATAATGGATTGCCATGGATTAAAATGGCAATGGATTAAAATAAACGTTTAAAGCCATATCACAATGATGCTTAAAATAAAATAATCCTATTGGATATCTTCAGAGCATAGTAGAAAACCAACTCACTGTTTGGAAATCTGATAAAGAATATGTATCATACATTTATTCTACTTTTCTTACATACATATAATGAGGGGAAGTTTTTCTCTGAAAAATTAATCAGGCTAATAAATAAGGCATGATAGAGTTAGAATATTATAATTTTTCAATCCCTGATAAGCTAATATCTCTAGGAAATGATCATCCATTTCTGTTAATATTAGAGAGCTATCCAACATTATGCACCTCCTAACAAAAGTACCACCTAGAATGTAATCTTATCAAACAAATGAACAAAAAACCTTTAATCTGAACAAGTCTCTGTCACTACCAATTTATAGAAAATGTAAGACAGAGGAGCATGTTAAATAGCACCATATGAATACAGTCAGCAAAATCCAGATATAAGACACTCTACTGGTCAATAACCCAATTTCTTTAACAAATAAAGAGTTATAAAAAATTGAGAAAGAATTTATAAATTAAAGAAATGTACCAACCAATTGCAACGTATGAAACTTATACAAATCCAAACTTTAAAAAAATTTATTAGATAGTCGGAACACTGATTGGACACGTTGGATACTTGATGGTATTAAGCAGTTACTTTTAGTTTCTAAGTGTGATAACAATGTTGTGGTATGTTTAGAACAAAATTATCTTTAGAAATGCACAATGAAATATAGTCAGATGAAATGATATTATGTCTGAAATTTTCTGTAAATTATCTGGTTGGTGGAGGGGTATTGCTGTATTAGGTATCTATTGCTACATAACAAATTACCCCCACATTTTGTAACTTAAAACAACAAACATTTATGCCAAGATTTCTGTGGGTCAGGAATCCAGAAGGAGCTCAGCTGGATGGTGCTGGCTCAAGGTCTCTGCAGTCATCTGAAGGATAGAGGATCTACTTTCAATTTACTTGGTGGTTGCCTGACCTCACTTCCTCACCAGCTGAAGCTTGGAGCCTCATTTTCTCTCCATGTGGGCCTTTCCATAGACTGCTTGGATATCGGCAAGATGTGGCAGCTAGCTTCCCCTAAAATGAGAGCCTAAGATGGAAGCTGCAGTCTTTTATAACCTAATCTCAGAAGTGACATACTATCACTTCCACCATATTCTATTGGTCACACAGACCATCTCTGGTACAATGTGGACAGTGACCACTGGTATGCATAGGGGACCATTAGGGACCATGTTAGGAACTGGCTACCACATTCACTCTGACTCAATGTTTTATGGACCAAGCCTCCATCCATTCCCTGACCTCCATAAACCCAGACCTGACTTGGGCACCACACTGGTATTCTAGTCTCTGGTTTCAGTGTAAGTTCAGAGTGATTTTCTAAAATAATTCCCAGAAGTTCTGGGTATTTCCCTTTCCTCAGTACAGAGTCAGTCTGTTGAACAGACTCTAGGGAAGGTTTGAGGACATATTTGCCATAAACACTGGTGGAAGATTTGCACGATTCTTCTTTTTTTCTTTTCTTTTCTTTTTTTAATGGACTCCACCATGGTTTGGAATAGATTCTTCTATGTTCTTTTTTTTGGCAGGGGAGTTGGGGAGGAAGAGAGAACAGAGTCTCTATCTGTTGCCCAGGCTAGAGTGCCGTGGCATCAGCACAGCTCACAGCAACCTCAAACTCCTGGGCTCAGCAATCCTCCTGCCTCAGCCTCCCAAGTAGCTGGGACTACAGGCATGTACCATCACATCTGGCTGATTTTTTTCTGTTTTTAGTAGAGACAGGGTCTTGCTCTTGCTCAGGCTGGTCTCAAACTCATGACCTCAAGTGATCCTTGCACCTCAGCCTCCCAGAGTGCTAGGATTACAAGCGTGAGCCACCGGGCCCAGCCTGGATTCTTTCTTAAAGAGACCTCAGACTCTGAACTGGCTTAGATGTGGAAATTGGGTAAAAAATCATGAACCCCAATACAGTGACCCGAATTATGTTTTTGACTAGTAGACCTATAATTTTCCACCTATTAGGTCAAGCAGCATTTTAGTATGCTGCCCATCTATTTCATTCCTAGGAACCTCATGATTAGTTAGCCATCACCACAGATCCCAGTAGCAATACACTGTAATTACCATTTCATCCTTGCAGCTTATTGTAGTAATTTCACCTATTTTATCTCTGACCGTTCAGCACTGTCACCTGACCTCTAACACTCCAAGATTTCATTACTCCCCTGGAGCTGGGCAATCCAATTTTTTTGTGGTATCCTGCACTATTGATTCTCATATACAGAAGACATCCACTGTAGGGCTCATCATGGATGTTGGTATCATCCTCCCAACATATTTTTTATTGCCTTGATGAATGCAAGTCCTCTGGGTTACCACAGAGGCTGTGGTTCAGGCTGCACATAGCAGATCTGTGTTAACATTCGCATTTCCTTTAGCGTTTGAACACCTTCCTTTCAAGCAGTGGTTCTGAAAGGGATTTCCTAGGACCAGCAGCAGCACTGAGAACTTAGTAGAAATGCAAATTCCCGAGCCCCACCCCAGACCTACTAAATCAGAAATTCTGGAGGTAGGGCCTGACAGTCTGTGTTTTAACATGCTCTCTAGCGATTCTTAGGATAGAGTTTGAGTCACCACCTTAGTGAGCAAGAGTAGAGTAGAATAACAATTTTGACTCTTCTAGTCTCAAACTGTGTTAAAATTTCCATATCATAGTTTACTTCCAAAAATTTAAATAAGTTGTGTTTCAGAGAAAAGAATCACACTTTTATGCAAAACCTAAAAACATAAGAAAATTTGAGGTAAGAGATGAAAAATAATATGTTGGAGGGACCAGAAATATAAATCATGTTACTTTCTATTGGGTTTTGGAATGTATTTTTGTGTACTTCATATAGGATAATAAGATTACCCTGTGAAGATCTGATTTCAAAGGAGCTGGGTGCTATTGTTAGATCTCTGTGAATTGTTCCTGTGTGTTCTGCACCATAGGGAACGTGAATAATTCTCTAAAGTTAGTGCAAAGTAACAAGTTAAGCAAATTTCTCCTCTTTAACTTTCCAAAATTAGAAAGTACTGAGAAGCAACCTATATGAAAAGTGGGTAGAGAGAAAGACTTTAATAAAATAAATCACCACAAACTTTTTTGTTGCTGTTGTGATAAATTTGTAACCAATATGTTACAAATGCTTGGAATTGATGACATCACATATTGTCAACAAATTAAAAGTTACTAGTCCTAGTTTGCATAAATTGTATTGTCATAAAAGATGAAATTTTCAAAGAAAGAAAAAAAATAAATCAAAAAAGCAGCCTTCATTGACTGTGTTGTCAGGGTTGTCAGACCTTTCTTTTTTTTTTTTTTTTATTTCAGCATAATATGAGGGTACAGATGTTTAGGTTACGTGTGTTGCCCTTGCCCCCCCTCCCCCCCTCAGTCCAGGTTTCAAATATGTCCATCCTATTGCGTGGTGCACATTGCACTCTTTGTG
>CAUYSK010056975.1:0-56997 GCA_963575035.1 Avahi laniger | reverse complement strand
ATATAAGATCATATCTGCAAACAATGATGCCCTTGGATACCCTTTAGTTCTTTCTCTTGTTTCATTGCTCTAGCTTGAACTTCCAGTGCTATGTTGATTAACAGCAATAAAAATGGGCATCCTTGTCTTGATCCAGATCTTAGAGGAAAGGCTTTCGGTTTTTTCCCATTCAGTAAGATACTAGCTGTGGGTCTATCATATATGGCTTGTATTGTGTTGGGGTACATTTCTTCTATGCCCAGTTCTTTGAGAGTTTTTTTTTTTATCATGAGAGGATGTTTAATTTTATCAAATGCTATTTCAATATGAATTGAAATGATCATATGATTTTTGTCCTTTGTTCTGTTGATATGATGTATCATAATGATTGATTTGCATATGTTGAACCATCCTTGCATCCCTAGGATGAATCCCACTTGATCATGATGAATAATCTTTTCAATGTGCTGTTGAATTGAGTTTGCTAGTATTTTGTTGAGGATTTTTGCATCTATGTTCATCAGAGATATTGGCATATAATTTTCTTTTTTGGTTATGTCTTTGGTATTGGTATCAGGATGATACATGCCTCATAGAATAAGTTTTAGGGGGTCCCCTTCTCCTTGATTTTTGGAATATTTGAAGTAGGATTGGTATTCTTTGAATGCTTGGCAGAATTCAGCAATGAAGCTGTTGGGTCCTGGACTTTTCTCTGATGGGAGACTTTTCATTACTGCTTCTATCTCATTAGCTGTTATTGGTTTATTCAGGTTTTGGATTTTTCCCTGGTTCGATCTTGGTAGGTTGTACGTGTCTAGGAATTTATCTATTTTTTTTTAGGTTTTCCTATTTATTAGCATATATTTGCTCATAGTAGTCTCTAATGATCCTTTGGATTTCTCCAGGATCATTTGTAACGTCTCCTTTTCCATGTCTGATTTTATTTATTTGGGTCATTTATCTTTTTTTCCTAGTTAGTCCAGTTAAAGATATGTCTATTTTGTTTATCTTTTCAAAAAAATCAACTTTTTGTTTTGTAGTTCTGGTTTTTTTTTTTTTTGGTTTTAGTTTCATTTATTTCTGCTTTGATCTTTATTATTTCTTTTCTTCTACTAATTTTGGGTTTGGTTTGCTCTTGTTTTTCTAGTTCTTTGAGATGCATCATTTGGTTGCTTATTTGAAGCTTTTCTACTTTTTTGATGTGGACACTCATTGCTGTAAACTTCCATCTTATTACTGATTTTGCTATTAATATATTCCATAGGTTTTTGATATGTTGTGTTTTCATTTTCATTTGCTTGGAGAAATTTTTATATTTCCTTCTTAATCTTTTAATTGACCCTCTGGTCATTCAGGAGCATATTGTTAAATTTCTTGTGTTTATGTATTTTCCAATATTCCTTTTGTTGTTGATTTCTAGTTTTATTCCATAGTGGTCAAACACTTGGTATAGTTTCAATTTTTTTGAATTTCTTAAGACTTGTTTTGTGGCGAACATATGGTCTATCCTTGAGAATGATCCATGAACTGAGGAGAAGAACGTGTATTCTGCAGCTGTTGAAGAAAACATTTGTAAATATCTGTTAGGTCCATTTGGTCTATAGTGCAGATGAAGTCCAATGTTTCTTTGTTGATTTTCTGTCTGGATGATCTGTTTGATGCTGAAGGTGGAGTGTTGAGGTCTCGAGTGATTATTGTATTGGGATCTACCTTTCTCTTTAAGGCTGATAATATTTGCTTTCTGTATCTGCATGTTCCAGTGTTGGGTGCATATACATTTAGAATTCTTATAACCTCCTGCTGAACTGACCTCTTTACCATTATATAATGACCTTCTTTGTCTCTTTAAACAGTTTTTGTTTTAAAATTTATTTTATCAGATAGAAGTATGACTCCTCCTCCTCTTTTTTGGTTTCCATTTACATGGAATATCTTTTTCCATCTCTTAATTTTCAGTTTATGTTTTGTCTTTATAGGTGAAGTGGGTTTCTTGCATACAACATATAGTTAGGTCTTGTTTTTATATTCATTCAGCCATTCTATGTCTTTTGATTGGAGAGTTTAGTCCATATATAGTCAATATTATTACTGATATGTAAGGACTTATTCTTGACATGTTATTATTTGATTTCTGGTTGTTTTGTGGTTTTCTCTTTCTTCCTTAGTGTCTTCCTTTGTTAAAAGTGATTTTCTCAGGTAGTGTGTTTTAACTTATTACTTTTTATTTTTTTGTATCTGTTGTACGTTTTTTGATTTGTGGTTACCAGGAGGCTTGCAAAAAAGAATTTCATAACCAATTATTTTAGATATATAATAATTTTGTCTACAAAGAAGCAAAGAGACATCTAACAGAAATTCTACACTTAACTCCATCCCCTATACTTTCTTTTTGTTGTTTCCACCCATATCTTTTTATACTATCTATCTCTCAAAAATTGTTGTACTTATTTTTAATAGATTTGTCTTTTAGTCTTCCTACTCAAGATATAAGCAGTTTTTACACCATAATTACAGCAATAGAGTAATCTGTATTTGTGTACTTACTGTTACCAGTGAGTTGTATACATTCAGATGATTTCTTATTGTTCATTTTTTTTCTTTCAGATTGAAGAACTCCTTTTAGCATTTCTTGTAGGAAATGGAATTGAGTATTATGATCTAAGTTGTCACTGTAGCCGTATTAGCATTGAGGGTGCCCCCAGCCCAGTAATGCTATGACTCTTGCAGACTCCTGGTCTGCAAGTCCTTGGTGGACTTGGGGAAGACTTGGACAATTTCCCTCAATAACTAGGCAAAATCTCTCACTCCCTTCTCTTTCTGTGCTGGGCTTGTCGAACTGGGGAAAGAGTGATGTGGGCACTCCCTCGTGGCCACCAGTGCCAGGTCATACCTGAAGCCAGTCCAATGTCACCCAAAGCCTGTGGTGACTACTGCCTTGCTACCTCTGATATTTATTCAAAGCCCAAAGACTCTTTAGTCAGCAGGTAGGGAATCCTGCCAGGACTATGTCCTTCCCTTCAGGGCAGAACATTTCCTTCTGGCCCAGGGTAGGTTCAGAAATGCCATCAAGGAACTATAGGCTTGGACTCAGGATCTTTAGGAGTCTGCTTGGTGCTTTATTTTACTGTGGCTTAGCTGGTACAAAAGCAAAGTCCTCTGAATTCTTCCCTTTCCTTTCTCCAAGTGGAAGCAGACTCTCTCTGAGCTGCGCTGCCTGTAGTTAGGGAAGGTGTGACACAGGCATTGGGTTGGCCACAGCTGCTGTTGTCTCAGTGGGTCATATGTATCCCAAGTTCACTGAGTCTGAACCAGCACAGCCACAGGAATTGCCCAAAGACTGCAGCCTTTGTGGCCCAAGTGCCTTACAAATTTAGTCCAGCCTCCAGACTGCTTTTTGTCAGCTGGAACTCAGGTTTTGGAGTGGAGGATTTCCCTCTGGCTGGACTGTTCTAAATGCTCTTTCTGTGGGTACTGGCAGAATTCTGTCCTGTGCTATGTTCCCCTGTGCCAGGGTGGCCCTGAGTTTCAGTGCAAATCCCATAATCACTGACCCCCACCCTCCCCAGCCCCGCCACACAGGCACATAGAATCTCTCTCTCTCCACCTGGCGTGCTGGTGAGGCACTGCCAAGGGATGGGGGTGGGGTGTCGTAGGCAATGCAAGATTGTCTTTTCTGTCCTCTTCAATGCCTCTTTCCTTGATATAATGTTAAAACCAGGTACTGTGATCACTCACCTGAGTTTTGGTTCTTCTGAAGGTGCTTACTTGCATGGACAGTTGTTGAATTTGGTGTTCATGCAACGTGACAATGGCTGGATTCTTCTATTTGGCTGTCTTGCTTGGCCCATCTCCTTGAGGCCAGCTTTTGCAACATACCAAGACTCTGTCTCCTAAAAAGAACCTTGTATTTCTATATAAATCTATATCCATTTACATATATATACTCGACATATCTATTTGACAATATATATATATATATGAAATCAG
The DNA here is from genome assembly GCA_963575035.1 of Avahi laniger. NCBI lineage: Eukaryota > Metazoa > Chordata > Mammalia > Primates > Indriidae > Avahi > Avahi laniger. The sequence goes on along the minus strand of CAUYSK010056975.1, from coordinate 53,031 downwards.
AGCAGGTATTTAGCCAGTGTCCATTGCAATGAGCAGATGAGTAGTCCATGGAAGGTCACTGTACAGTACCTGGGCAATGAACCAGCTGTGTCTGCCCCACCCCCTTCTCCCAGAGGGCAGGCCTGAGCCCATGCTCAGATTCTTATGGGACCAGGGGCTTCTTTCTCTGCCAGGATGAAATACAATGTCGTATTTACCCTTAGGTCTCCAGGTTCTGGGTAGCCACATTCCCAGACAACTGCTGCCATCTGAAATCCAGAATTCTTGTCTCCAAACAGCCTGTGTGTCTTCTATGGACCAAACTGCTTTCTCAGCAACTTGTCCACATTGCAGAGACCTGACCTGCAGCGGGAAGAGATCTATGTGCTGAAATGCAGATCTGCTTTTTAAGCCCAGAAGCACCCTGGCCTATGCAAGCCTCCTATGGGGTGATGTGAAATTTAAATGGACCCAAGCAAACACTGACCTGTGTAAATTTTCCCAATAAAGGCTATTCCTTAACCTATGCTGTGGATATGGTGGCATGTGTCCTGAACTCTGGAATAGAATGTATGGAAACCTGGATGGAACCCAAAATGCATGATACAGAGAGACTTTAAAAGGGAGAGTACACATGTATTGTAAATATACCAGATATTTCTAGCTTGTAAGAAACATGGAAATAAGGAAACCAAGAAAAAAATTAGTAATCTTGCGGTAAACTTCCAAGAGTAACAAAATCTCATTCTTTGATTTTCTTGATAGGATGGCAGCCTTTGTGACCTGGTCATTTTGCCCTTCAGAAGTGTTTCCTTCTGTAGTCAGTCTTTATTGTCTCTGCCAGTCTCATGAGTCCCTCTGTCTGCTTTAACTGTGAGGGCTCACGTCTCTCTATATGAAACTCAAGCTCAGAGCTCCTGGAAAGAGGATCAATTAATCCCCATCCAATTAAAATCTGAATGAGCAGTATTCTCTGACCTTATCAGTGACTTTATTTATAGCTTAAATAAGTATTGTTAGAAAAAAATAATGTCAAGTATGGCAATTTTCACACAAGGGATAAGACTGGTTTTCCAGAAAAATCAGTGGGTGTGGAAGCTTCTTCAGGTTTCATGATTTCTGATCTAGTATAGCCAGTGTGAAAGAGTTAAAATGCCATATTATTCAAACCAGGATTAATTTGAGAGTGAAAGAGGAAGGTTTTTAGTAATTAGGACAACAGGGATAAGCTGGTACTGTCCTCGGAAAACGAGGATATATGCCACCTTAATCAGAACAAAACGTTGATACATAGAGACTACAGTTCGAGCCCTAATACTACCATGAACAAGTGGTATTCCCAAAACTAGCCAAGTTTTCTCTACGTAAGCTGTATTTTTTTTTTTGCCTATAAATGTAGATGTAATGGTTTCCTCTAATATTCTATGGTTCTAAAATTGTTCTGTCTTTTGGTAATTATTTGTCAATATCTGGCTTCCCTGTTAGTAGCATGAGGACTGGATTCTGCCTGTCTTTTTAATTACATGCCTTTGTATTTATCACGATGTTTGGCAAATAATAGGCATCCAGTTGCTCTTTATAGAATGAGAGGATAAAAGGATACACTTAAGAAGTACCAGATAATGACAGTATGGTACTGGCATTCAGAATATTCTGGAGAAAGTAATTCCCATGCTTTGCTTATTAATATTAATAGCAGTTGTGTATATGATGTTTATTTCATCCAGTCAATGTTTGGAAGAAATATTTTCTCCAGACTTACCATGTCAATTCTCAGATTGCTGTAAATTTTTTATAAATGTCAATAATTTCTGTACGTTAGCTTCAGGAAACACACATGCACACACACACATTGTTTATTTTTTGTAAGCTGGAAGTGAAAAAACAGTGTTTGCCAGGGAGATTGAATCTTAAAGATGCAATTTTAAATGTCACTTTTAAAGAAGTGACATTTAAGCCAAAATTTGAGGGATGATAAGAATTGAACCATTGCAGGTAGAGCATTCCAGGGAGAGGACAGCATGTGCAAAGGTCAGGAGGTGGGAAGTGGTTGGATGTGCAGGGTATAAAAAGAAAAATGAGCATGCTCAGAGAAAACAAAGCAAACAAAGTGCAGAATATTAAGAGGAGAGATCAGAGAAGAAGTCAGGGACCATATCATGTAGAATTTAGGAGGTCACAATACAGAGTTTGGATTTTGTTCTAAGAGGAGTCACATGATCTGATTTAAATTTTAAAAAGACAACTTTGTTGAATGAGAATAAACTTAGAAAGATAAGAAGCAGGGAGACAAGTTAGATGGTGATAGCAATAATCCACATGAGAAATGATAAAGATAATGAGAAGCAATTGGTTTTGGAATGTATTGTGAAGGTAGAGCAGAGAGAGTTTGCTAATGGATTGGATGGGATGTTAGTGAAATAGATGAATCAGGGATGATTCCTAGAGTTTGGACCTAAACAATTGGAATAATGGTGATACCACTTGCTGAGCTGGGGGAGATGTGAGATGGAGTGAGTTTAGAGGGAGGACTGAATGGGGAATCGAGAGTCTGTTCTGGACATGTGTAATTTAAGATACTTATTTGATATCTAAGTGGAGATGTCAAGTTAGCTGTTGGTTACACCAATAGAGATTTTATAGAAAAAATTAGGACAAGTGATGTAATTTTGGGAGCCCTTAGGATAGAGAGTCTATTTAAAGGATGGATTGGATAAAATTGTTGGAAGTGTGAGTAAAAAAGAGAGGAGAGATAGGCTGAGTTCTGAAACTTGAGACTGATGTCAGGAAGAGAAAGATTTTGAGAAAATGATCCTGGGAAATAGGAGGAAACCCAGCAGAGCATGGTTTCCTGGTCACCATGGGAAAAAAACATTTGAAGGAGGATGAGTGGGAATCAGTTTTGACAAAAGTTGTTGTTAATTTTGCTGAACTCCACGTTTAATTTTAGTTTAAAATTGAAGAGTTATCAAATGGCAATAGCTACTTCAAGGCTAAATTTCACTGTGCAAATAAGTTTGAGAGTATTTTTTCTCTCATCTGAGATGAGAAAAGAAGAACATATTCTCCACCAGCTTAAATGATACGTGAGGAGACATTTCCTTCAGTTATTACAAATGAACAAAGAGCATGGTAGAAAGATGTAGATTGCTTGGTAGAGTTTACAAAAGCTAAGCTAACATTTAAACAGATTTTTCAACTGCATCCTATCTTCTGAGAACCTGCAAAGCATATTACAGTCCTAATTCTTTATAACTGAATTTTAAGTGACTTTATTTTCTTTCCCAGTGTCCAACTTAGAGTAGTACAAAAAGTTGTTCTTTTCCAGGAGAGAGGAAGTTTGATGCCCCTAATTTGGCTCCTTTTCTTCAGGCTTACGTGATTCTGTGTTTATTTTGGAACATTCCGAATGGAAAGTCAAAGGCCAATGTCTGTCCTTTGACCTGAGGGAAATGGTGGGTTTTCTGTGTTTTTCTTTATGTTTTCCACAGATAGGAAAAGATGACAATGTATTTGCTTCATCCTCTTAGTTTCAGATCTTAAGGGGACAACTGGGATGGTCAGTATTGCAGAACCCTCCAAGGTAAAATATCATTCAAACTCCAGGAATTTCAAGGCTGCAAGAGCTTGGAAATAATTTTAGGCAACTGAAATAAAACCCTTCAGGTCTCCACTGATATGACTGGAGACCTCATGGAGAAATTACCCAACAAAAACAGATACTTGAAATGTCTTACACAGTACCACAGACAGAAATATTCCTAGAGAAAGAGGAAAATCGAGTTCTACAGGGCGTTCAGTCTGCCCTTCCATTCTTGTCATGAGTATTGCACTAGCACTGAGAAAACATATTTCAGCGCGTTGCCCTACCTCTGCTCAGTTGTGTGATTTTGAATATGCTTTGCAATCACAGACTTCCAGTTACTACATTTTGTAAGCCTGGGTTTACAGAACCTGACCTGCCTCTCTCACAGAGTTCATGTAAGGGTCAAAAATCCAAGTGAGATAATGTACACAAGTGTTTTGTAAATTAAAATTTACTACAAGAATACATGCTATTATTTTCTATCATACCTTAAATCCTGGATATCTCAAAGTACTTTATGACATAATCCTTGTTGTTTTTGCACTTTGTTCTTTAGGTTTCCCAGGGTTTTGTTATCTTCTTCCAGTGTTGACCCCTCTCTTGTGTCTCCTCTTTTATCACTGTTCAGTAAGACCCTCCCCAACTCTCACGCCCAGAAAGATATCTCAGAGTCAGCTTAAACCATTTCTTTATTTTACATCAAAATGGTGACAAAGTCCAGACAATTCTACCTCCCTAAGATTCCTAGGTGTCTTCCTCTGCACCGTCCATCCTTGTTACTACTCCCTCTAGGTGAGAACTTCCTCGAAGCCCATTGTTACATTCTTTCAACCGCCCTCGCGGCCATAGCTTTTTATCCACCAATCCATTCCTCATGCAGCCACTTTAGGCTGATCCTTAAAAAAAAAGTCCCAGAAATGATCATATCACTCTCCAGTTAAAAACCACAAATGGCTCCTCCATAGTAGCAGTATAAAATAAACCTTGATGTGTTTTCTAAGATCTTCCATGATCAGGTTTCTCCTAACATCTTCACACACAGACAGCCCTTTCCAGCTCATGTTCCCTTATCCCCAGGCAGGCTAAACTCCTTGCTCTGCCTTGACCAATAGGTGGCTTCCGCTTGTCCCTTCTCATACTGCCTTTGTGTCCCATACCCCTGGTCACCGGGCTTCTCATCTTTTAGGTTCCTGTGTTATAACTCTACAAATTCTGCCTTGATCTCCATCTTGGCCCTTCCCCAGCCAGAATTAACACTTTTCTTTCATGCTTTGACTATGCCCAGCTAGCCTCTTACCTCAGCCCTTATTGTCACATGAGTTTCTCCCTCTTGACCATGAGATCCTTCAGTGTATGAGCCTTGCCTTATTCATTGTTTCAGTCCAGCACCTGGCCTGAAACATTAAATACTATGCCTGGAACATTGTAATTACTCAATGTGGAGAGAGGAAGAAAGGAAGGAAGGAAGGAAGGAAGGGAGGGAGGAAGGAAGGAAGGGAGGAAGGAGGGAGGGAAGGAAGGAAGGGATTGTGCACATAAAATTATTAAAAATATTTGTTACAAGCTTCATGTGCTGTTAATGTATAAATAAGTGATGTCTACTCACTAATCAATCAAAATTTTGTGTTCCTCATTTTTTTAACAACATTCTACCAACAGTAGTCTATATTTTAAGTAGCCCTTGATAAAAGATGTCACAGTTCTTGTTATTTCTATGCTTTTCTCTAAACTTGAGCCTCTACCAGTATTCTGAAGGTTGCAGTTGTTAATACAGAGCTTGAGGAAGATGCTAGGATCCCACCTGGAATTCTCAAAACGCTGGCCAGCTCTACTCACAGGGTCTGAATATCTTTTCATCCAGCAAAATTAACTCACTAGCATGTGAGACCTGAAATTCATGCTCTGCATTTTATTACAGGTGCTTCAAGCAAAGAAAAGCAGCTACTTTTCACATTTGAGATGCATTTTAAATAAAAGGTTTGTTCTGATACCTCCACAGGGAAGCATCAACCAGAAACTTTACATTCAGGAATGTGTCTTCTGGAGTGGATCTCACTGACCTGCAAGAACTGATTGTGCTCATGTCTTCCGAACTCCACGTTAGTGATGCTGCATCAGTAGACTGAAGTCAGCCACAGTGAGGGTAACTATACCCCAGAAATTGGCATACATATCGAGGGTTGTTCTTGTTTTCTGGAGAGCCAGTTCAACAGCACACTGCCTTCCTCATCTTTCCCTTCTTTCCCTACTCCCCTCTCTCACTTCAATTCCCATTTAATATTTGATTAGCTTTGTTCCTAATAAAATCAGTTCAGAGATTTTATTGTTCCTCCACTGGAAGATTTATTTATTCATTTATCTTAATATAGGAAGTTCCTCTGCAGTGTTTCTTAGATGAAGGTGCTGAAAGACCACATCCTTTTTGGCTATTCATTTTAGGTTTATATGGCCATTGTTTGCTAAGAAGGTGTTGAAATCTTTCTACAACACAGAGTATATTAAAATGACTATGAAAAATTTTGCCTAGTGAACTATAATTGTAAGTAAACACACACATACACATCCCTCAAATCTTTATTGTCTTCCTCTTCTCTCTTTTCTTGTTCCAAACTCCCATAAACCACTCACATAGGGAAAGTTTTGAAATTAAGAATGTAATGAGTGCAAGTACCTTCAGCATTGACCCTCTCTGGAAGTGACATAGCATTTGCCATGTTTCTAATGAGGCATAAGCTTCAACATTTCACTTTCATAAGACCTGTCCTAAATCAAAATGTTTTCTCACAGTTATATGTATGAAAAATTACAAAACTAAGATTTTTGGATTATTTTTTCTTAAAAGGAATCCCCCATGCTATATAAATTTCAGGCTCTACAAAACCTGGGTCCACCCCTGAGGGTTATTTTACATTGATTTTGCCTAATTTATTTAAAGTTGCAATCTTGCTTCCAACCCTACCCTTCTCATTAACTAAAATCCTGTCTTCTTTCCCTCATTCTAAAATTCACAAGGAATCTTCTATATTGTGAAGTTCCTGTTTTTAAAGTTTCATATTATTATTTAAAAAAAAGAAAATGGATATTCATTTAACTTCTAAAGTAATGTGGAGGCACTCAAGTGCTTGTCCACAGAAAATATAAGCTTATTGGCAGGAAAGCTTAGAGCTCAGATGCCTTCTTGACTGAGTCAGAAATGCCTACCCTCTTCAACTCCCATAGCCCGCAGACACAAGCCAGCCTTCTCCTGTACCCTTGCTAAATTCTCCTTGTTCTACAGGCTCAGTGTAAAGAACAATTCATCTCTGAAGACTTTCTTAGGTTAGGAGTCCCTCCTATGAATTCACACTGGACCTTGAGTTTAACCCTATGATGTACTTATTGCACCCTGAGATCATGAGCTCTAAAGGTCCAGCGTGTTATATATGTTACCTCTTATAGTATCTGGCAAAAAATGAGCCCTCAACATATATTTGTTGAATGAATACATGAATGAATGAACAAATAATTTTCTGAATTAGAAGTCAAAATACCCACTTATTACATCTCTGACATTGAGAAGCTTGTTAACATTTGAACAAATCCATAAATTCCCTGGGCCTCATTTCCACATACATAGGCATATAGCAAAGATCCCAGGTAGGACCAAGCCCGAGATTATGCTTAAGTTTTCATATATTTGGAGCCAGTCTTTAAGAGAAGAAATGAGGAGCCTAAGATCACATCCTAAGCAATGACAAAACAACTGCAGACACCTTAGTCCAAGAGCAGTGGGTTGGTATAGAGGATTGCTGGGGTCTTGAATAGACCTAGGGCCTGTCACCTAGGGTCTATGTTGTCTGGCCTAGGTGCCATGGACACACAATATGAACAAGCAAATAAAGTTTGTTTTTCACTTTTTTCCTACTAATTGCTTCACTGGGCTTTGGGATCTCAATATGTCAACAGCATTAGCATCGGCAACTTGGGCAGAGACAGGATACAGCATCGATGGTGTTGGGAGATGGCGGCTTGGCAGCATCAGGAGCAGGAGCGATAAAGGTTTATTTGCTGGGCACTGGAGATAAGGCAGCCTCTCTTGACTTCATAAAGTCCTAAAGGCACCATCCCAGTGAGACAGAGATGAGAAGAGCAATGACAGACACCCAGTGTCATAAGAAGATAATTCATGGTGTGCTTATCACAAACAACCGAGACATGTGCAAAACTCTATGGAAAGAATGTAAGGAAGGGCTCTATGTCCCACAAAAGCAGAGAAATGTGGTTTTATTATGATTGTGTAAACCTCTTTTTGCTCCAACATATGGTCTGGAATATGTTTTGGGAATTTATTTGGGATACAAAATTATAAACGATCATTCTTACCCAAAGGATGTGGTACGTATTCACACCTCAGGTATCAGTAAACTGAACAGATTTAAAAATAAATCTCACCATGGCTATGGAATTTGGGAAGTTAAGTTCAGAACCTATTTCCTCTTTTCCCAGTGCAGTAGAAAGGCTTTGGAATTGGGCTGGTATCTAACTCTGACACTTAACAGATGAATTAAATTAGTGAAGTTATTTAGCTTTTCTGAACCTCGGCTTCTTTAACTGGATGATGAGGATACACTATCTACTGTACAGTGCTGCCGGGAAGAGATAAGATATGGAAAACATGTAGGTGAGTTCTCTCTCCATTTATTAATAAAGCTTCTCCCCACACCCCAAACTACTAGAAGTTCAGTTGAGAGAGGACGTAAGGGCAAGAAGAAATAAAGTTTACATGGTTCCAGAAATTGCCTTTTAATATTTATTACATATTTTTCATGGACTGAAAAATTTAGGAAGTATTTAAAAAATGAAAGATTTGGCTTCTAACCATTGCAAACAATTTGGTGTCTTCTTTTTAACTTCAAACTCATTCTACCTCGCTCCCTAGCTAGGCACCGTGCTCACACTCAAGGTGCTAGAGGTTTGACTGTGATCATCTCCTTCAATATAGCAATACTATAGGTTCATAGGAATCATCTCAGAGCTTGTTTAGAACCCTCTAGTGTCTAGGGCCATGGTGTTCCATTCCAAATAAATTCCATGCAAAATATATTCCTACATGCAAACATGTCCTTAATTATGCACATTTCCTTTATTGACAGTTGCTCTGATTGTGTTTGGGAGGGTTGAGTGGTATGGAGCTTGTATGGGGGCGTTTGTATATTAATCAATAAGATATAATGTGTCATAGTGAGTAGGGCATAGTTTTTGGACTGTGGCAGTTTTGGACTGTGTGCATTTAAGCTCCAGTTTGGCTATTCACTCACCGTGTGACCTTGGGCGATTTACTTAATCTTTCTAGGCTTCTGTTTTATTATATTTACAATAGGGTTTGGAGGACTTATGTGTAAAGAGCACACTCAAAAAATAGTAGCTAGGCCATTAATATTCCAAATACAATGAAGCAATATGTCAGATACTATATTAAAACATTCCTGTCAAACAGATTTTAGCAGTAATTTCTCAAAAATATTTGTTCAGCTATTTTGGTAATAGAGACCACACACAGAAACAGGCAAAAAGTTTTTTTTTTCCACAAATTATCCTCAAATGAAGGGAAAACGGAGGCAACTTACATTAAAAAGGTTATTGCTTTATCAATCCTTTCCAATTCAATCACTGGGAGTTAACAATAAAAACAATATTGATTCATCATATTTACTGAAATCCACCCAGTGGAAACCCCTCAGGGCCTGTTATATTTCTAGGAGAAACTCTGGCTTAGCACTATTGCCTCTTCCAAAAATGATCTGGCAGAAAACAATATCCTGCCCAGAATTCACAACATTTCTTCATTTGTGGAAACAAACAAACAATAAGTTCATTTCCCCCTAAATCTTCTTGGGATCCTTTCTCCTGATTTATCTCCTAGAAATCAATTTTTCATAGCTTTCTTTACTCACTTTCATGAAAGAGAGCAGGCAAATACTCTTAAAGGTGGAAATGAAACATTTAAGGAGCAATCTAATGTCACTTTGATGTTTTATGATTAAGTCTGAAAGGATTTAATTAAATTCTCCATAGTAATTATTGCTGGCAGATGATTGATTATACAAGTGACTGAATAATTCTCTTTATTTTTACTTAGCTATATTTTCTAGTTTTCCTACAACAGATATTTATTACTCATGACATAAAACACAAGAAAGTTAAAACAAAAAGTATGGTGATCTCAAGATTGTAATCAAATACACTTTTCTTAAAATTTGTGACTATTCTCATTGAGTTGCTTTTATGGGCTCTGCTCTTGACTGATATCACCTCATTTAATTATTCTAAAAATATCTACTCATGTTGCCCATTTTACCATTGAGGATCCAAAGCTCAGAGATTTTAAAAATTTTTCTAATTCTCACAGCTAGGAAGAGACAAGGATTTGGCCATTATTGAATCAAGAGCCTCATTTTTTAAACACCCTTCAAGTACATGACACAGCAGGAATTTAAACCCAAGTCTATCTGATCAAAGTCGATATTTTTAACCACTGTTATTTCCTCAGATATCCTCCTGAAGTGAAAAACTTGAGTCTGACCAATGTGGTTTCTTTTTGTAGCTACAGTTAAACTGAAGAAAAACATTAGTTTTTTCCCTTCACCAACTGAATGCCCGTTTTTTTTTTGTTTGTTTGTTTTCTGAGATAGATGGATTTTTATCAGATTAAATCCTCAGCTATACCCAAACTCCTCACTGAAAGAGTCTATTTTGAACCCAGAACATCCATAAAATATATCTTTGTTGGAAATCTATAAAGATACTATCAACAAAACACGACCAGAGAGATGAAACAAAGCGGTAACACAGAGGCATAAAGTGAACCCCAAAATGAGGCCAATTAATATAAGAATGAAAGGACTTAAATATAATACACATTTGCCATTAGCAAGTAACTAAAGAAGAAGAGACTAAAAATAACTTTTAGTGATGCCTCGCATTCTAAATTTTTGTAGGTAGAACTTAAAACTCTTAATTTTCACTGAGCCACAGTTTAATGACCATGAAGTCCCTTCTAAGCCAGAAACATTTTGATTTCCTTTAAATTTTAAAAACTTGTCCCCAAAACCTCTCCCTACCAGGCTTATATTTCCCCTCCTCAGACTCTCAGATTTTGATCTTCTTTAGTCTTGCTTTTTTTTTTTTTAATCTTCTATTTATTTTCATCTAGTTCAGGGTAGGGGACGACAGGGATTACCTCTCTCTCTTGTGGGGTTGTAGCAGCGATGTTGATTTTAATTGAATGGCCAAGGGAATGAATCTGAGGGAAGCAAATATGAATCAGTCCAACTGCAAAGGAACAGACATAAAACCAGTCATGTGCTTTTCAAGCAGGCCCAGGATTCATTTTTAGAAAGTTGGATTCAAGACTAACTAAAATCAATGCCTAGGGGCTAAGCAGGGGGGAGAGTCAAGTCTTACCTGTTCTGCCTTCATCATATTAAGTTTCAAACCCACCATCTCCAGCCACAATTTCAAGCAAGATTAGCTTGAGAATGACACACTCAGGAGATTGGGGAACTGACAAAGAAGGAAGAACCAAACTCACTGGGTCAAACTGTCCAGAGATGGCTGTGGAGGACATGTTGCCAATTTGATAAGTGACACCGTTCCCCTCTGAAGCCCATCAGAGTTCTGAACAGAGAGATGTTGGGTTTTATTATTGTTTATTTCTTGATCTGCAGCCAAAGTAAGTCCCCGAACTGAATATCCAGCTTTGCATCTAAGGCATTTCAGTGTCTCCACTGTGGTAAAGGGAAACACTTTTTTTTTCTTTCCGGTTGCTATGTATATTGGCAAATATCCTATCCAAAGAATTGTGCTCCAAGAACTCTGGAAACACCTGCCAGCAGAAAACTTGGGAGCTTTGTTTAAACAAGTGTACCTGCCAACTTTCCAGTACTGTTGATTTTGTAGCACTGAAAAACGTGAACTATTTTAAAACCTACTTGATGGATAACAGGAACTAGGCCATGGAGATGAGGCACGGAATGTGCCTAGAATCATGTTTATCTTCCTTTTTTTTTTCTTTTTAACATTGCATAGTCTGAACCTTGTGCATTGAAATTTCTGTGTTAATCTTGCTTCAACACTAGATACAACATGTGGCTGTAAATAGGGAGAATTCTTGGGCCTGAATTTAAGATATTTGGCAAAATAGGGTTTCCAAGAAACACTGGGGTAATCCAAAACTCCAGGCTCTGGAACATGTACAGGAATTTAAAAAATGTCCTTTAGGTTGTCATGAGTATGTAGATTCCTTTTGTAGTATCTTTCATAACATTTTATCAATCACTCCGCTTGAACACTCTTGAGTCTTAGAGAGTAATTCCACGTCTGAGTGCTAATTGGACTCTGATGTAATAAACAGTTCTACTCTTATCTCCTTCTTTCAAATTAACTTGCACAGGTAATTATCCAATAGGTAAGATGCTCTCTTGAGGTATTAAATAAAGGCATTTGGATGTATAAATTGTAATGGTTGGCATTAAAAAAGCCACAGACAATAAAACGTAGTGACATTTGTTTTTAACCCAACAGCTAGTGGGTGATTGTTAGAAAGTGACAGAACTGAGATCAGAGGAGGGGGTGGAAGGACACCAAGTCCCCGCCTTGCAGAGCGTAACGTGGTCCCACTGAACTTCGGTTGTTTCCATGGCTGAGCGTGATATGCTGAAGTTTTCTGGTTGGGAATCATGCTGCTACTCCAAAGGAATATCAGTCTGAAGATGTTGGCTTCTTTTGTGTGATTGGAAGGAAGAACGTTGAAATCTCCTTGTCAATGTGTTCTTCCGACCTGCCATGACAGTCCTACCACTTTGAGTTATTCTTTTGAATTCAGGCTCCTCAGGAAAGCCACTTTGCTTCTTAGCTCCTGAATTGCCTCCTCCATAAAATTAGAGAATTAGTCTATGTATTATTTAGGTATCACCACAATAACACTGTCCTAAATCACCTTTAATACTCAGGAACGTAAAACAATCATTTGTCCTCACGGAGTTGCGTGCTGTTTGGGGAGGCTCTGCTTCAGGCCATTGTGGCTGGGCTGGCTTTGCTTTACCTGAGGGTAGACAGGTGAATTCTGCCCCACCTGCCATTGGCCTAAGTCAAGAAGGGTGGAAATATACTCCATTCAGGAAGAGATCATGGCAAGGGTATGACACAGGGAGGAATAATTCAATCTAACACAGACCAACTAATTCAGTGGATTCTAAACTTGGGGTTCTTGTAGCTATAATAGCGATTCCTCAAAAACAATATGTTACAGGATTTTATATTAAAATATATAAAGCCAGAACCATTCTTCTGGTCCTCTAGGGAACTCCTGAAGTATTGGTTTTCAAAATTAGTGCGTATAGGTATCACATTGGAAGCCTGTAAAAATATCAGCTCTCCCTGTGACATTCTGATGTAGTAGAACTGAGATGGGTGGTCTAAGATAGGGGAACTTCATTTTAAGCAAAATTCCAGCTGTTCTGATGCAATGGCTTGATGGAGCTTGAATACTCTAGGATTCCAGGATTCTAAGTGGCACCTTGATTTTGACAGCACATATGGGCATCAAGTGCCAGCATCAGGTTGCACATGTCAGCTGAAATAAATTACTGTCCCTATCCCAGCTGACACATTTGGCATGGACACCATGTCCACAAGCCAATGCAAATAGGAAAGGTTAAAGCAGGAAAGGAGCATGGACATCTTATCAAGGTTTGAATACTAATATCTTATTTTAAAAATAACAATAATAATGAACGATACAGGCAAATTCTTATTCTAAACATTGTTTCCAGAAGATTAGAGTTCGTATGCAGTTACCCCAGGCCATGAAAACCTCAAGAAAAACTTCAGTCATTTGGCGTATTACTCAGTGTTACTCCAGAGAAACGGAACTAGCACGATATCTATCTATCTATCTATCTATCTATCTATCTATCTATCTATCTATCTATGCAAGGAATTGGCTTACACGATTTTGGAAGCTGGTTAGGCAAGTCTGACATCCGTAGGTTAGAGCATCAGGAAGAGCAAGCTGGAAACTTGGGCAGAAATAGATGCTGCAGTCCACAGGAGGAATTTCTTCCTTATCAGGGGAACCTCATTTGTGCTATTAAGGTCTTTCAACTGACTGAATCAGGGCCAACTACATTAGAGATGATAATCTCCTTTACTTAAAATCAGCTGATGGTAGAGGCTAATCAGATCTACACAACACCTTTACAGCAACACCTAGGTTAGTGTATGATTGAATAACTGGTAAGATAGCCTTGAAAAATAACACATAGAACTGGCCATCATTATTTGAAGATTCCCCTTATTGATTTGTATGTTACATTTGTGTGTTATCTGTAGTCTTATTGAACATTTTTTAATTAAACTAACTTATTTTTTTCTGATTTTAATCTCCTCTTAAGCAATAATACCTATGATATTACTTTTGTATATTGTATATACATTATATTGTATATAAAAATAATACAATTAATTGTAACTATTAATATTCAAATGGTGTGTCCATATACTACCTTAAATAATTTACCACACCCTCTTGGAAGTAATATTCTAGTTCATCAAATCAACTGCCAGAGAGCTGAATAGAAGTGTTTGCTACAAAGGAAGAAGCAATTTTAATGAGGAAAGAAAACCTCTTAAGCCAGGCGCTTAACCTAAGCAAGACAAAATTTAGAAGAAGCTATTTTCTGTTAGAGAAAGTCTTGGGAAAACCTGGGATTGGGAGTGATAAACACCTGTGCTGAGATGGAACATGCTAAGGGCTTTCTGACAGTTTCATATATTTTTGAGGAATAATTTTAGCCACTGGAATTACAACTTTGAGGATATTTTTTGCAAAGAACTAAGATTCTTAGCGTCTAGGGGTGAAGAGGAATATCAAAAAGTAATCGCAGACTGGTGTGGAATAGAGGTGAAGCTCAAAGAATAACAGGAATTATCCTGGTGAGGATGGCCTGGGGGTGCGTAAGGGGCTGAGGAGAGCATCCCACACTGAGAAAGCATGGAGAAAATGTGACTTGAACTTGAATTTGTAATGTACGTGCTTGTGTGTGTGTGTGTGTGTGTGTGTGTGTGTGTGTGTGTTGTGTGTGGGGGGGGGATAGTGGCAGAGGTGGATACAATAGAGTTAAATGTAAATATAAATATAAATATATGGCTGAAACAGAGTCACCCTATTGCATAATTCCGGAGGTTGCCATTCACGGACTTTAATTTAATTCCTGTTGAAGACTCTGCGGGACTGTAGGTGACTAAAACACACACGGAGGGTGGAATGGTGGGAGATGAGGTTGGAGAGGAAGGTATAGACCAGGTCATTGTGAATTCTTAATTCCCTGATGAGGAGTTTGGCCTTCAAGTTATAGAGCAGTTCTGAATTTCCCAATGGGCAGATCAAGCACATGCTTAAGACACAAATGAAATCAGAACTGTGATAATTTTATTTTAAAATGGTTTGTAAATTTTTAAAGTATCAAAGTAATTATTTTAGGGGAAAATGCTAAACAATGAATTGTTTTTCCACTTGCTATGTTTTAGCATTGCTTTTGTTTTTGAATTACATTTGGTAGGATGGGGATAGGTAGGGGAGAGCATGACCGCATCAGAATTTTGGGAGCCTCAGGGTTTTCAGGTCCTGCTGTTGAATATGTGTGGCCTTTGAAGGGTGTTAGCATGAACAAATACAGAAGGCAGAACTGGGAAACCAGGGTTTGGTGCCTTGTTGTGGTGTCAGATGAAATAAATTAGTGCTTTTATACACAGACCTCTGCATAATGCATACAATAGCATCTTGATATTACAAAGTTTTGAAGTCGTTTGAGGAAAAATGTACTAAATCTGTCAAAGTTCCCAGCAGGAAACAGATGGCACATTCAAATGGAATAATTCAAAATAATTTACTAAAGGGACTATTTACTGAAGTGGGCATGGTTTAAGGGAAACCGACAGGGAATATTCAGGGGCTAATAACATCAGAAAGCCCTGAGCACAACCTGTAAGCCTAAAGGGACAAGGAGTGGGAGCAGTGAACAGAACCCTGAGAGTGTAGCTGTAGTTGCAGAGGTCATCAGACCAGAGCTGTGACCTTTTGGTAGAGGAACAGGCCCAACCTGTGTTAACCTAGCATGAAGGAAGCCAGGAGAATACATCCCTTGTCACCATTCTCATCCTGCCTTCTGGATTTCTAAGGGTATCCCCTGTTGGTTGAACTCAAACAGAAGCCAGAAGACTAGGATGTCTAGTGATGGATCCATAGAAGTCAATTTCCCCTATAGAAAGCAGGGTGAAGAAGAATGGCAAGTGGATCTGGAGAGGCAAACAGAAAATATCTAACACAGATATATATTGAAGACAAACATCATTTAAATAATTATTTACCTTCTACACGGGGATCAGCAAACTATGGCCCATGGGCTAAATCCAGCTTGCAATCCATTTTATGAAACGTTTCATTGGAACACAGCCATGCCCATTTATTTACATATCATTCAGGGCAGTTTTTGTGCTGCGATGGTAGAGTTAAGTAGTTTTGACAGAGACTGTATGGTCTGAAAATCTGAAAATATTTACTGTCTGGCCCTTTACCAAAACCTTTGCCGACTCCTGCTCTACACAATAAAAACGTAGGCCTTCTCCTTCATAAAAATGTTTCATAGCGATAGCAAGACACTTCAAAGGTGCCCTTGATTGTTACCTCTGCTATCACCATTACTCTCATAATGCATATTTCATTTCAGCCTTAATTTTTATATCGTATATATCAATCTATGGAAAAACTAACAATATATGTGTCTCTGTGATTATATATATATATAGGGGAACTAGCTTTAACCAAAAATGTATCTGCAAACTTGAAAGGAATAAAAGTAACCAATGAGAAATCTAGGGAGACATATTTATAGTGGCCTTCATAATTTATTTGGTTTCTCAGATTTTGTTTTAATATTTAGAATACTTCTTTTAAAATGACCAGACTTTATCATATAATTAGCTAAGTGCACTTTGTCCATAGCAAATATGACTTTTGACTTTTTAACATCCCCTTGTGATTGTCATTTGATGGTATTTTAATCTCCATGTACTCACAAATGTAAATGAAGTTTTGCTCTAGCTGGAAGAGAAAGTCAGTAATTGATTATTTTCTGCTCTTCAAGTAAGATTTGAAACAGTAGCAAGAATGGAGAGAGACAGAGAGATGAAGAGAGGGAGAGAGAAGCGTTAAGAGGGGAGAATTATTTGTATATGAGGAAAAACTGAAAGAAATGTTGAAGATTTTTACTGCATGGGATCATATTAGTGCTCCCTGTGACTTTTGTTTTCAAGTGCTTTTTCCCTATTGTTTTTTAGTGAATTTATATTGAAGCTCTCAGTCACTGCTCTTGTAAATCTTGGCCTAGATCTTTCTTGGTGCTATGTCATTCCACATTTTAACAAAATTTTTAATAAGATTTATTATGTGATTTGGTATGAAAAGACTAAACTGGAAGTTAGGAAGCCTGTCATATACCTATTCTTCAATGATTTCTGGTGGAAGGAGTGAAGAAAGAGGTATGGCAGAAGGAAACAGAAGGGAAGGACGTATTTAACCACAATAAAGTACCTATAAATATGTATAAAAATGGCATTCTCTTAAACAGCACGTAAGAAATTATGTTATAAACATTCTAAAAAAAGTCAAAGCACAAATAAAAACTTAAAATATATTAACATGTTTATGTGTGTGTATTTGCAACACATCACCAAATTTCTACGAATTAATAGAAAAAGAATACCCTAATAGATAAAAATAGTTTAGAGACAATGAAAACCAAAAGACCCTTGAACAAGAAAGTAATGTCATTTTTATTTGTAATAAGAGAAATTCAAGTTAAAATCATGAGGTAATTGTTTTTATTTTTCCTGCTAATATAGTTTAATTACACACAGCTCTCATGCATTGCTGTGTATGTTACTTTATGGAGAGAAATCAGAAATTTGGCTTTTGTCTTTAAAATGACATACAGTTTGACCCCAGGATGATTCCACTTCTAGAAATTTTAGTATGCTCTATATGTGAGAAATGACATATGTACAATAATGAACAATATGTGCATTGTTGTATTATTTGTCACAGCATAAGATTAGTATTATTTAATGGGATTGGAAAGATTGGATAACAATTTAGGCATGAAAAAAATAATGTATTTTTCAGCAAAGAGATCTACCTTCCACTCCTAGAATGCCAGAAAAAAACAAACAAAAAAAAAACCAAAAACCACCAGGGGGAAGACCTCATCAATGCGCCATCCTCCTTTTGAAGGTCACTAACCCTTGACTTAGTATGAGCTACAAAGAATGCAAAGAGTGAAACATTGAGATGCTATTAAAAAGAACACAGCAGCTCTATATTTACTGAAATGAAATAATCTTGAAGGTATATGCTATAAGCCAGAGCAGGAAGCCATCCAAGAAGGGCATTTGGGTGGTGCAGTTCAGAGGATTCAACCTCCCAGAGGCAATAAGCAGGACAGAGAAAGCTGGAGAATTGATCTAGTAAGGCAAGTGGAGGAAAAAAATAGTAACATTATCATACAGCATGCATTTCACAGTGTTGTTGCCATGAAGATCAAATATGGCAGAATGCTCTGAAAGGCACAATATGTCTGTGATATGACTGAAAGGCCTATTTATTAACCTGTTGGGCCAATTCAGGGCCTGAGGTCCTCACTGGATCTAAGTGAGGCTTATTTTCCTGTATCAGTGAAACTATGGGTGGCACAGCTTGAAATGCTTGGAGAAGGGTCAAATGGGACAAGAGATTTCACTAAGAAGCACCTGCAGCAGCTCCCCGAGACCTGCCAGCCAACTTCCCCTGTTATCACGTTCCTTTAAAAATTCTGAGTTCTAATAACTCTGACTTCAACTCAGAAAGGGTGGGGGGAAAAGGTCACAAGAGAAAAGAAAAAACATGAGTAAGCTATGTGTTGTCCATTATTTCTTTGGATTTAGACTACCTATCATTTACCTTTGCTCTTTAACCCCAGATCAAATCCTGCATGGGAATTTTCTCAAATGCTGTATTTACCATGAAGCATGTTTGGACCTAATATCTGAACAGGAAGTTCGTTTACCTGAATGCCCCCAGAACTTTATTCTGTCTCTTCTACACGCCAGATCTCACCTTATATCCCATAACATTGTTATGGAGGAACTTGTACATTCCTTGCAGAGAGGAAGTAAACCTGATTTATTCACCTTTGTGAATCTTCCAAAATGCCATCACAATACCAGGCACTTAGTAGGTGTTATGGGCTGAATTGTGGACTCCCAAATATTTGTCTGTTGAAATCCCAACTCCTAGTACCTCTGAATATGACTGTATTTGGAGATTGGGGCTTTAAAGAAATAATGAAGTTAAAATGGATCATTAGGATTGGCCTTAATCCAATATGAGGTATTCTTATAAGAAGAGTAGGACGCAGACACATGCACATGCAAAGAGAGTACGTAGCAAGAAGGAGGCCGCATGCAAGCCCAGGAGCAAGGCCTCAGGAGAAACCGACCCTGTCAACACCTTGATCTCAGACTTTCAGTTTCCAGAACTATGAGAAAATAAGTTTCTGTTGTTTAAGCCGCTCACTCTGTGGTATTTTGTTATAGAAGCCCTAACAGACTAGTACAGTAGGTATTCAAAGAAATATAATTTGCAACAGTCTGCTTACATAGCCCAGCTGCTACATAAAGCTGCTGTAGTAAAGTCCTGTTAGATGTCTAAACCTGATTGGAACTCTATTTAACTCCTAGAAAGTGTATATCTGAAACAAACAATTAGAGCTAGAGAATGTTCTTGTCTTTGAGGAGAAATTTAATAGATTTCACTCACAATTGTCACTCTGTCAAGGTAAAAGTGTTAAGAATTTATGGGTTTGCATGCCAGAACCAGGTGGCCCCATAATCAAATATCAGCTCCACTTCCTACTGTTTGATTGCTGTTATCTAATCTTCTACTCTGTAGCTTTCTTATCTGTAAAAGGGGTAAACAGGTACAATGATGGTTTCTGACCTCCACTGTGGGATTGTTGTGAGGATTTAAGTGAGATAAATCCATGAAGATTACTGAGAACAGTGCTGGGAACGTAGTACACAAACAAACTTCCTTTCTTTTGTTTTTAAGCTCTTACATACTAAAGCTAGTTGTATACTAGGGTGATTACGGCAACTGTTACAAAAGGAGCAAATGAAGCAGCATCTGTCTTGGAGGATGCTGTAATTGACAAATATTGTCTCATATTCTAATTTACCCTTTTAGAACCAGAGAGGTACAGTCATAGTCACAGAATCAGAGCCTCAACAGTTTAGAACACGGCGTGACCTGAAAGCAGCGTTCTTGGGTGCCATTTTGCCTACGAACCGGTGTTCCTTTTAACCTCCCAAGACTGTTGGGGAATCCATATCTATTCAATGCTCACAAGTGGAGAAAATTTTGGTGTGACATATGGTGCAAGTACCAGTTTCCAAATGACGCTCAAGGAAAGTTACTAATGAGGTAGGATCTGCCTGCACAAAGAATGGGGAGGATTTGGGGTCATTTGTAGAGAAACATCAACTAAACATCTGTCGGATAAATCATAACTGAAAGGCAGACAGCTGGATATCCTGGCATTCTGGGGGTTATGTAGGGACCCAAGACCTGAACTTATCCCCCAGAATCCAGAGGAGGCAGGATCAGTTCTGCTGTGTGGGGAGCTGATATTACCCATCAATATTCCATGTTTTCATAGCCTTTTCTGGAAAGAGCTAGGTGGATGGGAAATGAGTTGATCAGCAAGGACCTCAGACACTGGCTCATTGTAGAGTTCGCATTAGTGGGTGTCTCTTTAGCTTTGCAACTGTGGAGGGGAGCGAAGAGTATCATTAACATTCATTGTCTGATTTCTACAGAGATGAAAACAACAAACTATCTGTTCCTGAGTCTCTGACTTTGTAAAGTATAAGTAATCATAACATTCCAGTCAAAAATTATTGTATTTCATGAAATAATAGGTGTTCAAACCCCAAAACAATAGCAGTTTTACACTAGTGCACATGTTCTCTCTCTTTTCCCAAAAATATTAGCACCCACTTCTCTCTAGTGTCTCTTTCTGTAGAGGAAAATAACTTCAGAATGATGTCTTTCATGCATTTAGCCTTACTATGTGCCAGGTGCTATTTCATTTTTGTAACAACCTTGCAGTGTAGGTACTCTCTCTTTTTTATAAATGAGTCTCAGAAAAAGTAACTTGCCTAAGCTGTAACAGTTGATGAGTTGTGGAGCTGGGACTTAAACACAAATTTGTCTGGTAATAGTACCACTCACTTTGCACACTACCACATCAATAGTTTGCATGAAAGGTCACACAAAGTTCATCTCATTTATCTATTGAGTCATGAGGAACTAGTTATTTGGTTTAAACAGGTGCTCAGAGGTCAATGCCCTCTATTCTGTAAGATGTGCAATAGACTCTTCCCATAGTTGAGACTCTTGTGGGCATAGCCAAATTTCTCCCTCTCATTAAGCTGGCTACTTTACTGCTTTCAGACAGGGCTCTTTGTGCAACACAAACACCTAGCAATGTCTCTGCTTTGTGGCTCTAGCTGGGAGTGGCAATGGCAGCAGCTTAGTTTGTTTCTCCCACCTTGCTTCTGACAAGGAATGTGGTTAGGTCATGAATCATGATTTTAGCATTCAAAAAAGTCTATAATATCAGACAATATGGAGTTTGGGGTGGAGTGTAAAGGAGAAGAGATTATTGGAATGACTAGATGTTTCCTGAACCTTCCTGGAAATAGCACATTTGTTCAGGACTTTTAGCTAAAAAAGGTCATGAGGAGTTGCCAAGAAAAAGCAAAGGACCTGTAGCCCCACCCAGATCTCTGCTTTACTTTCATGAGCAGCTGTGGATGCTATTGCTGACATCTCACATCTATAGTCTTGCCCAGAGGACTGTCCTTAGGTGATTGAAGCTGCCTAGACTAGAAGCACCTGGGATTTATGTCCTGACTCCCTCTGCTCTCACCTGGAGCCACCCCAAGCCAATGACTGAGCAGTGTAGGGATTCAAAAGACTCTCCTTCATCTCAAGATAGGACAGATTTTATGGTACAGTCAACCCTTTAGAGCTCTCCATGAGATGAGGATAAAGTTAGGTTTCATTTGAAACTGCATCTTTGCCTAAATTCTTCCCCTTTCTTGTTCTATTTTTCTCACTTTCTTAGCAGTTTCTCCTGGAAGCACTCCCTCGATAAATCACTTGCACAAGAATCCTCATCTCAGGCTCTGCTTCTAGGAAGCCTGGCTTAACATAGGGGCCTAAAGAATTATCAGATGCCAGATGACTAAACCAGTGGAGCAAAGACACCAAGATTGTAGAGTTAGGACCCAATGGTTGAGAGGAGGAGCAGAAGCGCTCTCTCGGTGAGTTCCCACGACGGGACTTCTCTAGCATGTTTACAGGTGGGCCATAGCCATGCATATGGCTGAGGGTGATGAAGGTAGAGAAGAGGTGACAAGGAAGAGGAAGAAGAGGAAACTCAAGAATCTCCTTCAGGATTCCTGAATTCACTAAAGAACTACCCCTTCCTCCAATTCTACTGGTTTTATAACATCCCTATTCCTTCCACACAGAATTCCACACATCCTTGACCCTCTAGTGCCTGGTGGTGGCTTACAGGGCATAGCTCAATGTCACCCAATTCTGGGCCTGAATCCCATTAGATCTTCCAGGCTCTGAGGAGGTGAGGAGCAGGAGGCACATTGTTAGGGTAGACTGTTCCAAAAGTGTGGGGCCTCCTGCCTCCACAGTTATTTTCTTTTTTTCTTTTTGCTTGGGCACAGAAAGGACCATGGCAGGAAAAAAACAGGCGCCCTCAGACTCTGCAAGGAAGAAATGGACTCCTAAATCTTTGGACACATCTAGAGACATTTAG
The DNA here is from genome assembly GCA_963575035.1 of Avahi laniger. Lineage (NCBI taxonomy): Eukaryota > Metazoa > Chordata > Mammalia > Primates > Indriidae > Avahi > Avahi laniger. The sequence continues at coordinate 30,492 of CAUYSK010056975.1, read as the reverse complement.
TATCTTTATTAACCTCAAAATATTTATTTAGCATCAGGCATTGCTCTAGGCCCTGAGGACCTAAAGCTGGACAAGACAGACTTGAGCTATGCCCTCATGGAGTAGGCGATCCTATACAGGAGACAATGAAGTAAGCAGACAAGCATAATCCAAAGGGGTGTGTGCTTTAATTGGTGGCCAAGTGTGCTGTGGGACGTTAGAGGAGTGGCAGCTTGAGCAGATTTTGAGGAGCAGGGAAGCCATCTCAGAACCTGACACTGCAGCCAAGGCCTGAGGAAAAGCTGGAACTATTTGGTGCAAAAACAAAACAAAAACCCAACCCAAACAAAAAAACAAAAAAAGAGGGAGACTTCTGCATTAGCAGGAGGGAATAGCTGGCACAAAGATTGGGAACCAAGAGAGCAGTTGGGGATTTCTCAGAGTCAAAGGAAGTTGAGAATGATTGGAGTGCAGAGACAGTGGTCAGGCTGGGCAGGTGCACAGATCATTTTGAAAGTCAAGTTGAGAAACTTGGGTTTTACCCTATGAGCAAGAAGTGGCCATTAATAAGTTCTCAACATTAGCAATACATAGTACTATCTGCATTTTAGAAAGCTTATTGTTTGTTTTTCACAAAGGGTAAGGTTAGAGGCAGAAAAATATGTTAGGAGTTTCTTAGAGCAATTTTGGAGAGAGAGAGACTAGTAGTGGCCTGAACTGGACTAGAGGTGGCATAGAGATAAAGAAACCTTCAGAAGGTCAAATGAACAGGACTTGATGATTAAGTGTTGGGGCAGACAGAAAGGAGTGAGTGAATCTGAGAAGTCAAGAGTGACTCTGAGGTTTTGGGTTTGATAGGGAGGCCATTTACCAGAATAGGAAACAACAAAGAAGAGCTGATTTGAGGAGAAAATGAATCCAGTTTTAGAACATTATGATTTTGAGGCATCTGTAGACCAACCCAGAGGGCAATTGCATATATTACTCTGAAGCCTAATAGGGAATTCTGTGCTGGATGTCTGGAGATCATAGCTAGTACTATTTAGGTGAGAATACACAGGGAGAATGTGTAAAACAAAAAGACACAAGAGCCTAGGACAAAAACCTGAGCTGTTACCAGTACTCCATTGAAATATCTGAACTAGGACTCTCCAGGGGCTGCATTGGTTGTGGATAAAATAGTTGTCGCAATGGTAAAGATAAGGATATTAACAGTTAATAGGCACTGAATGCTTCCTATATGCCTTGTACTATATGCTATACATTTTTCTCTCATTTAAACCTCTGACAATCCTGTGAGACATGAATTATTATTATTCCCATTTTATAGATAAGGAATACAGACTCAGAGAGGTTGAATAATTTGCTGGAATTCACATGATTAGGAAGGAGCAGAGCTGGGGTTCCCATGAAGCCCTCTTTTACCTCATTTGGGGCTCTCAACCACCATGTCTCCAATGAAGGTCTGAAATACCTCTCCAAGACTTGCCAAGTCTCATCACTTGAATTAAATTAAGTTCACTGTTCTTTAGGGTAAATTTATTTATTTTTTTTCTTTTTTATTTCAGCATATTATGGGAGTACGAATGTTTAGGTTATGTATATTGCCCTTGCCTCACCCAAGTCAGAGCTTCGAGAGTGACCATCCCCCAAATGGTGCTCACTACACCCATTAGGTGTGTATATACTCATCCCCTCCTCCCCTCTCCCACCTGCCCGACACCCGATGAATGTTACTACTATATGTGCACTTCAGTGTTGATCTGTTAAAACCAGTTTGATGGTGAGTACATGTGGTGCTTATTTTTCCATTCTTGGGATACTTCACTTAGTAGAATGGGTTCCAGCTCTATCTAGGATAATACAAGAGGTGCTATATGTCATTGTTTTTTGTGGCTGAATAGAACTCTATGTTATACATAGGGAAAATTTAAATACAACCTAATTCTTTAAAAATTATTAATGAACTAAGAGCTATTTATGCTACTAATAGTAACTGTTAATCAGGATATTTGACCATCCATGAGATCTCATTTCCTCATGAGTGTAGGGGACACAGAAATTTCGCATCACAGAATTCTGGAAAGGAAGAGTTAGAAGAGGCCTCAGAATATCTAATCGAAACCTCTTGTTCTGTAATGGAGAAAGCTCAAAGCCCCAAATTACTCAAGAGCACAAAATGGGTGGCAGAATATCTTGAGGCTCTTTTCACTTCTATCCCATTTTTTCTGTTTCTCAGAGTAAAAATACATCCATTATGTCTTAATCCAGCCCAGTGAGGAAATGCAAAGCCACAAGTCAAGCCAGAGGGTAGCCATGGTCTGACTTGCTCCAATTTTGGATATTGTCTTCCTCCACCCACTGCATTACCCCTGAGTACACAACACACACATATCAGCCCACGTGGCTGGGAACAATACATGCCCCGGCGTCCTCTCCCATGAGCCTTGCAGGTCACTTGATTTTGTTTCTATTTCTCTTATGAGCTGCTTGCACTTCATTGTAAGACAGATTTATTTGGAACCAATTGCAACTGCCAGTTACAGGAACTCTCCAAGACACTTCCTGTGTGGGAGAGCAATCTAAAACTTATCTTGGGGACACCATTGTGCATCTTCTGTCAACTTTCAATAAGCATTGCCAGGAGCAAAGTATGTTTGTGTTGCCTGGAAAGCCTGCCCTTGTGATCTCTCTCTAGATGCCCCCAATCCTGGGGAGGGGCAGCCTCCATCGGCAGCTGGGAACATAATGTCCTTCAGACATCAGGTCTTCCTGAATTTAGGTTCCAAGTAATTTCACAAAGTTGGGAGGAAAAGGAAGGAAAAGGAAGAAGAAAATGAAAATTTCCTGCATCTACTGTGGGTCAGATTGGACCATCTGCTTTGTATAAATAACCTCTTTGAATCCTCACATATGAAACGGACATTATTAATCTCATTTTTTAGATATGAAAATGGACACTCAGAGAAATAAAATACTTTGCCTGTATCAAAAGTGAGAAGCATCCCTGCCTTCTCATTCTTTCTTCATCTTAGTAGCTTCCTGTGTTTGGGGCAATTACTACTCCCTTACATTTGTGGTGTTTTAGACTTTGCGAAGTGCAGCTATTTCCATTAATGTTAAATGGCATTAACTCCAATTTAAGAGAAGGAAACTGAGGCTCATAGAGGTTAAAATTTATCTCAAGAACATACCTCTTTTAAGTCAGACAACCAGAATTAGACACTGGGTCTCTTAACAGCTTTGGAGCAATAAGTACCTAGGGAAGACCCTTCATAGTGGAACATTATTTCATTCATTCTCTGATGCTTATCTGCCTAAAGATGTCTTAGTTCTCCTTCAAGTTCCAAATCATAATGATAATAAGCATTTATCCAGTTCTTATTTAAGCATTAAGCATTTATCCAGTTACCGTTATGTATGCTTTAATTTGTTTACTATGCAAAATTACCCTGCGAGTTAGGATAATTTACTCACTTGGGTACCCTCAGATGTAGTAAAGCAGAGGTAGGGAGAAACATGCCCTTTCTCAGGCACATCCCCTTCTTTGGTGATGCAATACCTTACTAAATGTGTGCAATGGAGAAAGGTCTCCTAGGAGCAGAGACTCTCACTGACAGCCTCACTGTGGCTACCATGCAAATCCTCCACCCTTCTTTCTCATCTCCACCCCTAAAACTATTTGCTCTTATTTGCAAATCTAAAGAGACAAGCAAAATGGGCATAGAGCAATGAAAATTTCCTTAGAGTTGCTTTCTCTGTGCTTACCTTGGAGAAAGTAGAAAACTTTTCCAAGATAAAAAGAATGAAAAGAGACCACAAATTATAAAGTGTGTTTGACAGACAACTCCAAATCCTGCCCACCACATTTCCTCTTATCATTCCTGATAAAATTTTAGTCCATTCTTTTATTTTCTCAAATGCCAACAGGAGTTCAAATCCCCCAGCATCGCATCAAGTAGATTCTGGAAATGCTGAGCTCTCCACAGAGACTTGGGACAGAGAAACATAATTAAAGGACTTTATCAATTTTTATATCATCTTGTCCTAGTTTTACATAAGGCTCTTGATAAATACAGAAAATGGCAATAAGTAATTAGTTTTTTCTGCTAGAGAACAGCATGGGAATTGGAATTTACACAGGAAAGAGCTGGAAGAGTAATCTGCCCTACAGTGTCTGAGTCTGCGGAGGGAGGCAACTCAGTACTCTCAGGGGACATTTGTGTGTGTCGAGAGGAGTATGAATGAGGCTAGTTATGCTGTAAAACAGCCACATCGTTTCTCGCCATGTTTTTGTGCTTCCAGCCCATATACACTTCATGTGTTTCTTGGCTTCCTTATTCGGATGAGGCATCAGCGTCCAAGTGAACTGAGGGCATAGTTTTAAAGCTGCTTTTTGAGACAGGGGTGTTGGCCAAGCCCACAGGAAATGAAGAAAACTGATAGGCAAAAACGTTGAGTTCCTGTGGAGGCCTGAAATCAGGACACTTGCTCTTGAGGACAAGAACTACTTTGTAAAGAATAACCAATGTACCCGCAGCCCAGAAGGCTCTGTGCTTAAGCAAAGCCAAGCCCTGAAACTCATTTTTCCATAAACAAGCCTCAGCCACAGAGACATAACTCTCCTTAGACTCTCGGGATGATTTCATTTAGCAGGCATGCCAGAGCGCCCAGATGTGAGATTTGCTCAGCTCCATTCACTGGGGAAACTGATCTTTTCCTTTGATTTGGTATTAGCAGAAATGTCATTTATCAAAGCTTTTCAAGGAGGCCGACTATCTGGAATTTGTCTCCTAAACCCTGAGGTCCTTTTCGGGGTGACTGTCCCTCCCCACCTCCACCCTGCAGCAATCACATGCACTCTCTTCCTAAGGAATTCAGACCTACAAGTCTTTCTCATGTAGTGAGTGGGTGTTTTTCTTTTTTTTCTCCGATAAAGACTGATACAACTCTTTCGGCCTCTTGGATATTTTTATGCCTAAATGGCTTGACATTTTTATGACTTGTTATTTTTTTTTTAAAAAAAGGAAAAGACTTGCTGTCTTCACTATAATCTTTTTAATGTAAGATAATTCCAATGACAAACAGCAGTAAAAATAAGCTTATTTCCCTGCCAAATATGATTCAAACTTGATGGGCATTTCTTCTCTCTCTTTGCTGTTGGAGAGAAAGTAGGGCAATCAGGAGAAAAGCCAGGTCTGAGAAGAAAGTGCTTCATTAAATTCCAGGAGTGGGTTTGATGCAAAACAGGCAAGGGAAACAAAGCATTTCTCTAAATTTTTATATAGCTTGGCCTTTTTTTTGTTGTTTTTTCAGGTGGTTTCAGACAGATGGCAGAGGTTAGTCCCATCTTCCCATCAGTTGTCAGTTACTGAGACACTTGTGAACGCCCATCAGGACAGTCTGCTAGATTTTTCATAACTCCTGCACCACATCTCCTGAATTTCCCTGGCCATCCTAATTTCAACTGCTCTATCTCACTGTTTCTAAAAATACCTTGACTTATTAGGTTTCAATATTCTTGTTCAAATTTGATTCTCTATTAAAGTATCACATATATACAGTAAACAAATCTTAAATGTCTGTCTTGAGATTTTAACATATGTACCCAAGCATGTTTGTACATATTAAGACAGAACCAATCGGGTTCCCGTGTGCCTCTTCACAGTCCCAGAAATAGCCAGACTTCTGACTTGTATTATCATCATTTTGCTTTGCTTGTTGTTAAATCACTTAGCATGGAGTTTTTAAAATCTGGATTATTTCATTTAACATAATGCTTGTGGAATTCACCCATTTTGTTGTATGTAGCAGTAGCTTGTTCCATTTTACTGCTGTGTAGTATTTCAATTTATAAATACATAGAACACCTATCTATTCCTCTGTTAATGGGCATTTGGAAACACTGTGACTTTTGATGATGGGTAATTTGGTCACCATACCCATAGAATATCAGATATTATCAAAGAGTGGGAGAAAAAGAACAGGGGCTTTCAAACCATGGGCTTTCCCAGATATTAGTTGTATACCCTCAGGCAAGTTACCTAATGTATGTGAGCATGCCTTATATATCTGTTATGAGGAATACATGGGATACCACATATATTCTTGTTTCAGTCCTTTGCACAAGGCAAAAACACAAAAGGTTACTATGATTATTTTTTTAATCATTAGGGACAAATTAGTTGTTAATATGATATAGACAGAAAAAATGCCTATATAATTAGTGCCTCATTATATCATTAGACAATGACAAGAATATTCCAAGGAAGCCTTTTACATTTTCTTTTGGCAGGGATTTCCGATATTAGCAAGAATGGAGTTATGAGGGTTGGTTCTAAGGATAAGAGCTCCAATATCAAGGAAAGCTTATTTAAGCACAGAACTAAACAATGAGGAGGATTCACTCATCTAAGCCCTTGTGGAAAGAGATTTCTAGGCAGAGGGAAAAGCAAGTACAAAGGCCCTGAGGCAGAAATGAGTTTGGCATATTTCAGTAACAGCAAGGAACCCAAAGTTCCTAAAGGGAAAGGAATTGGGGTCGGTGGGCAAGAGGGGAGTGATATTGGTTAAGGTTATAGCGGCAGGCAGGAGCCAGACTCTACGGATTTTACAAACTCACTATCCATGTCAGAAGCCTGCAAATGTGTCTTATGTGCTGTTAGGGGGTTAAATGACTTATCCGAGATCACTAAGAACGAGAAATGAGCAAGAATCCACGTCTTCTATATCTATGCTTTCCATGCTACCTAACTGTAAATGATATATTTCAACTCCATTACCAAGGCTGGGATATGATTTAATACTAACTATTATAATTCAGCCAAAGTGAGAAAAAATAGGCAATAAAGAGGAGCGATTACAATGAACAAATTCTAAGACATCACAACTAGAATAATTTTGAGGAGGTATGAATCTTTAGAAACACATGCCAAATCCTGTTTGAAGATACTTTCCATGATTATTAAGCTATAAACCTCCTGATAACAAAGAACATATGGTGATGTAGGCCAGTGAGATTGAGTAGTGCTGAGGATTTGGGTGTAACAGATGGGGCCCAGGAGGCTGGAGTTAGCAGGGTTCAGGTAAAGAGGTTTCATCTTTGCATATCCGTCAAGGATATAGGGTCACGGTGAAAAGAATAAGAGCACAGGCTGTGCAGTCACCCCAGGTCCATCACTTACACCAGCGATCTGAGCAAGTTATTCAACGTCTCTGTACATCAGTTCCTTAGCTATAAAATGAGAATAATAATCGCCATTTCTTGGTTTTTTTTTTTTTTTTTTGAGACAGAGTCTCACTCTCTTGCCTGGGGCGAGTGCCGTGGCGTCAGCCTAGCTCACAGCAACCTCAGACTCCTGGGCTCAAGAGATCCTCCTGCTTCAGCCTCCCCAGTAGCTGGGACTACAGGCATGTGCCACCATGCCCGGCTTATTTTTTCTATATATTTTTAGCTGTGCAATTAATTTCTTTCTATTTTTGGTAGAGATGGGGTCTCGCTCTTGCTCAGGCTGGTCTCGAACTCCTGAGCTCAAACAATCCACCCGCTTCGGCCTCCCAGAGTGCTAGAATTACAGATGTGAGCCACCGCGCCCGGCCTCATTTCTTGGTCTTGATCATTGCCACATCCTCTACCTCTTAATCTCTCAATCACAGCTGTTTCTACCACCATTCATTCCCCAAAGGAGAAGAGTAGGGACACAAGTGAAGAGGGACGTGCGGTGCGTAGGTAATGCAAACAAGGCAGACAGCAATAGACTTCAGGTTTGTATATTCCCAATGACATGACCATCCCCGTGACGATTACATCTCACGTTCAAATAAACACCCCTTCTTTTATTTCAATACTCACTAAGCTATTATATGACCTGCAATAATCCTCATTGGAGAGAGAGATGTACAGATTCAATAGGCCTTTGTCTATGATTGCCGTGAAGGCACAGTCTCGTGGTCAATGCTTACAATAGCCCTTTGATCTTGAGTAGTATTTTCATGTACCTTGAGTAGTGGGAGAGATGGGCACTTCTCATGCTGATATGACTGTTTTTAGTCTGTGTGACAGATGGTTTATTGTTCTTGGATAAATTAGTTTTCATGAAAGAACGAATGAATGAATGCAATTTGCAAGTAGGCAGAATGATCCTCACTACAGCATTAAAATAACACTCCACTCCAATCTTCCTAAATCAAGATTTACCGCTGTGGACTACTTAGAATGGGGAAATTTATTCTCATGTGTCAGTCACATTTGCCCTTATTTAACCCCAAAGAAAGATTGAAATTTTCGTAGGAAGTGAAAGCTCCGAAAGTTGAATTAACTCAGTTTAATATCTACCACGTAAGACCAGCCTTCATTCTCAGGTTCAACCATCACTAACTTTAGTAGAAGGCAAGAGACCAGAAGCATTTGGGTTTCTTCCTATAGTTTTCCATGGGAATATCTGTTTTTGCTAAAAGGCACTAAAAATAAAGAGTGGTCATAAGCTAAATCTACTAATAGCAATTATTAATGGGAGGATCTATTGTGGAACAAACTTCATCATATGCTTCTGCTCTAATATTTTTTATTATTAGTTAGTTAATTCAATTATAAATTGTTGAGATTTAACTATGTCCTAGGACATTTTGCTATGTCCTAGATTTTACTATATCCTTTAGGGATTTAAAGAAGAATAAGAGAATGCTTGTCCTAAAAGCATATAGAACTTATAGGGAGAAATATAAAGAAAAGATGATTAAGATTTCATTCCTTTCTCATATCATTCCAATAAGATCATTGGCAGAGATAAATAATTTAGGCCAGTATACAAAGAAGCAATTATATATAAGTTAAAACAAACCAGTTGCTTAGGGGAAGAAAAGCTGCCCTTGATTCTAAAACCTGACAGCATTGTCCTTAGAAAAAGAACAGAGTCTTATTATTATTATTATTTATTTTTTTTTATTTCAGCATATTACAGGGGTAAATATATTTGGGTTACATATATTGCCTTTGCCTTACCCGAGTCAGAGCTTCAAGCGTGTCCATCCCCCAGATGGTGCGCACTGTACCCATTAGGTGTGTATATACCCCTCCCCCCTCATCTGCCTGACATCCGATGAATGTTATTATATGTGCACTTAAGTGTTGATCAGTTAATACCAATTTGATGGTGAGTACATTTTTCATTCTTCTGATACTTCCCTTAGTAGAATGGGCTCCAACTCTATCCAGGATAATACAAGAGGTGCTAGATTATTAAGTACCTCAACAACATCCTGAGAGTAAATATTGCCACACTTTTCATAGTACTGCCTCCCAATATATGATGATGGAGCGTAGCTCTCTATAAGCCATTTGCATGGGTGGGAAGGAAGAGACAAATAGTGGACTCTGCATTAACTGGCTCTTTGATAATCTTTCTTGATCCAAGGAGAGTGATTTTCAGATTGCTCCATGGAGACATAAGGAGTTTGAGATCTCAAAACCCACTCTCAGGCCCCAATCATGGGTTGTGAGTGAGTGGTGGAAAGGGTGAGACAGTGATGCTACAACTTCCATCAGAGTAGTTCAGCTTTTATCTGTTTTATATTATGGGCTTCCTTGTAAAGCTTTCATTGAACAAAAGATTCCGTGGCTTAAAACAACTTGTATTATTCTGGATAGAGCTGGAGCTCATTCTACTAAATGAAGTATACCAAGAATGGAATAACAAGCACCACATGTACTCACCATCAAATTGGTATTAACAGATCAACACTTAAGTGCACATATAGTGGTAACAATCAGCGAGTGTCAGGCAGGTGGGAGGGGAAGGAGGGAATGGGTATTACACACCTAATGGGTGCAGTGCACACCGTCTGGGGGATGGACACACTTGAAGCTCTGACTCAGGTGGGGCAAAGGCAATATATGCAACCTAAACATTTGTACCCCCATAAAATGCTGAAATAAAAAAAATGTTTGTGGTAAAAACAAACTTCCACTTTAAAACATGTATATTATTATTTATGACTCAAGGTTTAACAAATATCAGGAGGTAGTTTCACATTATACTCTCCAAGAAATATCTGGAAAGAAGTTAAGCTATGATTCCAGTAAAATATAGGTCCTTGATCTAGCAGTTAACAGAATTGCAGGAGTAAATGCCATAAGCTGATAAAGGTTAAGGAGACCAGGATAAACACATACCTAAAATAGAAGATCAATGCATCTCTGCACAGGAGGGCCTCATGAAACAATCTGTGAGAGAGATCTAGATATTTTCCACTTTCCCTTTAAATTTAATTTTAATATTTATTTTTCTACTAATTTATACTTGTGTGTAGTTTTTAAAGAGTTAAATAATTGACAAGGCTTTATTTATTTATTTATTTATTTATTATGAAAAACCAGTTGTTCTCTGTCCATTCCTTCCGCTACCACAACATTTGCTGCTCTTCAGAGACTGTCCCTTCCCATTTTTTTAGCTGATTCTTTTGGTATTTATCCCCAGGTCTAAGAGACCAGCTTGAATTACTATGCTTGATTTTTATTTTTAAGTGTTATCTGTTGACTTCCCAATATGGAGAACTGGAATTTAGCTTTCTTGTACTCTTACATGCTTCACGTTATAACCATGAACAATGCCTGTTCTCCTTAATGCCCAAATTTAGTTATTTTATAGTTTTTGTTGGATAAATTTTTAGTGTTTATTAATGACAGGAAAAATATTATTCACAGTTGAGTCATGTGGTTTAATTTGATTACTTTTCTGCACTCTATTTTACTTTTTCCTGGAGTTAATATTGTTATGCATTTGCTTATATTTTTTTTGTCTTAATTCACCCCGAACTCCCTCTGACTCAGTGGTGTGAATCTTCTCTCATTATGTTAAAACACATTAGGCATTTGATAAATGTTATCTTCTTAAAGACTTCTCTCCGAGAGCTCTCTGACCTGCTCCAATCTGGACTGGAGATTGCTGGCCAGGCTTGATGTACCGTGGGATCTGACCATGGGCCTTTGGATTCTATGTAGCTCTTTATTACATTGGATCATCTATTTCCTGTGTTCCATTCTCCTTCTGTTGTTTTCTACTTTGCATTGAGGAGGTGTACATTCTAGTAGCTTCCTAATAAATTGTGTATATGCAGAAAAAAATTTTGAGGCCTTATATATCTGAAAATTTCTTTATTCTTCACTCATTACTTGATAAATTGTCTGAGTACAGAATTCAGGTTGAAATAATTTTTGTTTAAAGCTTTAAAGATATTGCTCCATTGTCTTTTTTAAATTGTGAAGTTGTCATGATGCTATTATAATTCCTGAATGCATGTAATTAAACGTTTGTGTCTGTTTGGAAGATTATAGAATTTTCTTTTTGTTTCTGAGGTTTTGAAAATTTCCAATAATGGGCCTGGATATGAATCTATTTTAGTTGATCTCTTTTGTTAGACATTCAGTGGACTACCTATTAATAAATCAGGAAACACCTGTCCTTCAGTTTCTCTATTATATTTTTCATAATTGTCTCCTCACCAATTTTTCAATTGTTTTTGAAATTCTTTCTAATTCATATATCGAATCTGTTACATTGATCTTCTAATTTTCTTGTAATTTCTCTTTTTTTTCAATTTTATCTTCCAATCTTTTTACTATCTAATTTCTAGTATTTTTATTTTCCAAGAACTCCTTTATATTCCTTGAATGTTCCTTTTTTTAAAAAATAAAATTGTTCATATTTCATGAACTTAATATCTTCCTGTTGGCATTAATGATGGTGTTTTTTGATGTTTCCTTATCCCCACAAAATACTTTGTGTTTTTCAAGTTGCTTTATTTTGTTTGCTTTTTGTCTTTGCCTCAAATGTCAGAGACTCTCTGCTCATATTTAAAAATGAGGCACTAAAAAGCAGATTGTAAGATCTCTGTGTTTGCAATAGGCCTTTCTACTAGGTCTTTTCTGTAGCATGATCAGGATTAGCCATTTTGAGAGGACTCCTTGATGTCAGTATTGTGAGAACTTTTCTCTTGGGCTGGTCTGAGTTGTCCGAGACTTTCAGTCTCTTGCCTTGAGAATATAATCCTGGCTGTTGGTGTTTTGGCAGTCTCATCCTTGGTAGAACAAATTTCTAGTAATCTGAAAGAGAAAGGGATGGGAACTGGGAAGGTCAACTCTTTTTGAACAGAGTTTCAACAAATCCTGTTCTTTTCACTCTTTTTTTCCACAGAATGTGTCAATCACATAGACGTTTTTGTGCTCTACCATGTAAATTGAATTGGTACTCATTTTCCCCAAGCAGTTTTAGGATTTAGCTCTCTTGTTTTTATTAATTTAGTTACCACTTATTGATCTCCTTTCTTGCTTCCAAAATCTTTTGTTGTGTTTTGTGTTGGTAACTTTGTCCCTGTGGATTTATACCTTTAAAATACATAATTCTTTTGTGTGATTTTTGGAAAGAGTAGATGTCACTGGTCTGTTTAATCTCCCATCTTTAACTGGAAGGCAGTATCTTGATTTCCTTTACAAATTATTCAAGGTCAGTTCTAACCAGAGAACATGAATGAGTGAATGTTACTGGTATTTGGCAGCATCCACCTTAATGATTTCTGAGTCTTAAATTAGCATGGCATGTTCTATAGAGTAGGAATGACCAAACTACAAACTGTAGGACAGATCCAGCTTACTGCCTGTCTTTGTAAGATTCTTGAGCTAAGAATAGTTTTTACATATTTAAATGTATGAAGAAATATCAAAAGAGGAATAATATTTTGAGACATGTAAAATTATATAAAATTCAAGTTTGTATTCATCAATAGAGTTTTATTGAAATACAGTTATACTCATGTGTTTATATATTTTCTATGGTTGCTTTTGGTGCTATGACAGCAAAGTTAAGTAGTTGTGACAAAGGGCATATGACCCACAAAACCTAAAATATTTACTATCTGGCCCTTTATAGACAAAGTTCTTTGACCTCTTCTCTGTAGTGTGAAATCTTGCAGTTCAGTAAGTGAAATAACTTCCAGGTTAAACAAGTTGCAAAATTTATGTCTAAATATTTCTCATGGTATATTAAGGCTACCACACATATAAGATCAAAAAAAAAAAATCCTCTTAGCCTACACATTTGTGCTTATCTTTCTCTTTTCTATAGCAATGATGTTTGCTAACTAAACAGATATCAAACATTGAGAAGGAACAAGCAGGGATGGGTAATGAGGGAGAAGAGAGGATGTTATTGACTGAATTTTGTGTCCCCCAAATTCATATGTTAAAGCTCTAGCCATCAATGTGATAGTGTTAGGAGATGGTGCCTTTTGGAGGTAATTAGATTTAGATGATGTCATGAGAGTAGAGCCCCAAACATGGGATTAGTGACCTTATAAGAAGAGACCAGAGCTCTCTTTCTCTCTTTCTTCCACATGAGGACACAGTAGAGGACAACCATGTACGAGCCAGGAAGAGAGCTTTCATCAAGGACCGAATCTTCTGGCACCTTGATCTTGGACTTCGCAGTCTCCAAAATTGAGAAATAATTGTCTGTTGTTTCAGTTGCCCACTCAATATTATTTTGCTTTAGCAGTCTGAGTAGACTAAGACAGAGAGAGAGTAGGAGAAAGAAGCTACAGAGAGACAGAACACATTACTATTGAACACATTAGTAATTATTTCAAGAGACTTCATACCAACCATGTCTCTTACATAGTATTAAAACATAAGTTTTTTTCTTAACATTACTGCCCTAAATCCATACTGATTCTGTATAGTTTATCATTTTACTTCTATTTGTTAAGTAAAGGTCTATACGGCCTGAGAACCATGTCATGTATTCCTGACAGATATTGCTCTGAGGTGATATAGACTATGACAAAATATCCTCCATAGAGAAAGGAAGAAATAAACTAACATTTGTTGAGAGCCTGTACTGGCCTATCATTTTCATATACTATCTCTGTCATACCATTATTAACAACAGTATAAAGTAGGTGTTATTATTATCCTCATTTTACATCAAATGAAACTGAGGCTTGGATATATTAAATAAGTGTTGATTAAGGTCACATAATTAGTAGGTGATAGAACTGAACTTCCAGCCTGACTGTTGCTGTTGACCAAATCTCTACTAATTTTTAATAATTTAATTTAATTTTTTCAGAGACAGGGTCTCACTCTGCTGCCCATGCTTGAGTGTAGTGGTACCATTAGCTCACAGTAAACTCAAGCTGCTGGGCTCAAGCAATCCTTCATCTCAGCCTCCCAAGTAGCTGGGACTACAGGCACCTGCCACCACACCCGATTAAGTTTTCTATTTTTTGTAGAGATAGCATCTTGTTATGTTGCCCAGGCTGGTTTTGAACTCCTGACCTAAAGCAATCCTCCCGCCTTGGCCATCCAAAGTGCTGGAATTATAGGTATGAGTCACCATACCTGGCCTCCAGGTCTTGACTCTTTAAAACTGAAACTTTTCACTTTCTAGAAGTCCCTGGCTCCTCAAAAAAAAAAAAAAAAAAAAAAAAAAAAATCTCTTCACTCTAAGTTCCAGGGCAGGGAAGATACATTCCTAAAATATGCTAGCTCATCTGCTGCAGGAAAGACTGAAAAAACTTTAGACTAAGGGCAAGAAATCCCCTAAAACAACTCTATTTTAGGATTATAAAAAGTCCCTCCTCTGTTCAGAACACTGATGGGTCAGAGCAATCATTCAATGGGTTGCCTGTGGTGGTTGCTTCAATTGGGAAGGGCACTGAGAGATCGAATTTTCCCCACACTTTCTCCACTGCCCAACCCTCACTGCTAGTGGGATACCAGTTCTTTTAGATCTCTGACATAACTGAAAGTCAATGTGAAAAAACTACCTTCAGATCTTCATTTATTCATCTTCTTTGGGGAACAGAACATAAAGAAGTGGGTTATCTCCAAAACTCTGTTACAATCCTTCTTTGTAAGATACTGAGGAATCTCTCTGCTTTTGATGATTCAGTCTCTCTGTTTGAAGAATGAAGTGTTTTAAGTTCTTTTTTTTCTTCCCCTTGTTGGCAACATCTAACTCTTCTAATATTTTTTAGTTGCTTTGAATTTTTTGTTGAGCATCTACTAAATGCATGCCATTGTACTTTGTGGATCACTAAAAACATGATTGTGGATTAAAAAGAGCTACTACCCCCACTGCCTAATTCCAATCCTGGTGTGCAATGCAGTGAAATAATCTGAACATAGTGTAAGTCTTTTACCAATGTCGTCTCTTTGTCCTTAAACTGATTACTCACCTTGAATCTTACTCCTTGCTTTTCAGGTTGCATAAGTTGCTGCATTAATCACTGAACTTGGAGTTCATCTGTCAAATACAGTGCAGACCAGGAAATTGCTTACCAGCATAGGTATAGTGTCTGCCTGGCTCCAGAGTTAGAAATGGCGTTTCTTTCTCTGCACATGATCAACTTGTGATTAACTCCATACTAAGATGGTCAATTTGATGATGATTTGCCCAGAATGCACTGTATCTGTGATCCATTGTATGGGCTGATAAACCTCAGGTTCTTATTCCATCTCTATATCTGGGATCGGGAGATTCCAAAGTTTATAATAAAGGAAGGACTTTTTACCCCAAGAGTGAAGTGGGGGATAGGAGTAATTGCTATTTAGAAAGGAAAGGATTTTGAATAATTACATGATTTTATATAAATGCGTCTTAGCAGACACTTTATGACTGGAGCATCTGAAAGACAAGACTGTATTCCTTCTCTTAAGAGGTTTTTACAAAAGGAAAGAAGTTTATCAGGAGGAAAAACAGCATTGGAGAAATTCTGACGTGGGTTCAGCTGTTAGCAGCACTTACTACTGTGTCATTTTGAACAAGGTATTTAAGTTCCCTAAATCTAAAATGTCTCTTTAAAATGGGCATATGGAAAATAACTATCTTGTAGAATTGTCCTGAGCCAAGACAATGTTTGCTGTACCTGGTATGGAGTAAGTGTTGGCTAAATGTTTCCTGTAACCTCCATCCTTCCATGTTTTGAATTGAGTTAATGGACTCCTTAAACAAAGGGTATTTTTTAGTGAATGATCCTCTCTACATTATTTCCCTTTTGCCTTTTGTTTTTGGTGGAGAGAAGCCTTAAAAATGCTTCAAGTGAGTTTGGAAAGTGCAGGATTAAACAGTTAAACAGGCTCCTTTATTGCAGAACCTCTCAGAGGCTTCGATGTGTTAAAGATATTTGGGCACTATAAAGTAACAAGAGAGAGAAATAGTTGTAGCAGTAGCATTTAGCTAAATGATTTGATTAAACAGTTTTTGATTCTCTTCTTCTTTTTCTTTTTTTTTTTTTAGAGAATAAACTTGTAAGTTGAGTGTTCCAAGGAGCTAACTTTGGGAACGGCTGATTTAATAACTGGTACAGGGAAACTTGGCCTCCCATTAAGGGAAGAAAAGATATTTGTATCCACTATATACCATATATATTAAATAGTTAAATAAAAAATGAAAATATATTAAAACTGGAGTAAAATATAGAAGTATATTTTTAAATCTTTCATGTAGAAAACTTGTGTGCCTAGAATAAATGGAAAAAATTACAAAGGTAAATATTGCTGGATTTGATTATATAAATGTCCAAATATTTCTTATGCCAAAAAAAAAATTACTTAACTTTAAGAGGCAAAAGTCAAACTTGAAGAAATCATTTATGAAAAATGGCAGACTGTTGAGAAATAAAAATAAAATCCTAAGCCCCCTAACCGACGGGCCAAATCCCTTCTTGGCCAAGGGACCCTAGGGAAACCTTAAAACTGAGTTCCCAGTCATGACAGATCGGAAGGTCGGACACGCCTCCTAATACCTGCTTCCTTGCTAATCACCATTAGGCTTTCTTCCCTAAGGGTTAAACAGAAACCAATCCTTTGGAAAAACTTGCTCCATTGTTGATTTCAACCAACCTCCTGACTGCTCCTCCCTTTTAGTGGTTTTGGCACAACAACTAATCAGCATTCCTTACTGATAAGAGAACACTGGCCATGGAATGGTTCTGACCAGTCTGTGGAGGCTACGCAAAGAGGATTTTCATGTCTTTTGCTTCACTCTTTGATGTCAGAGAGATGAAAACTACACTCTTGGATCACACTAATTCCGTCATTTTTTGAACATGGGTCCCATGAAGGGCCGTGAAGCTCAATTGCGCAGGGTATGTGTCTCCTTTTGTAAGTATTCATGGCTCCTGCAGCTTGTTAAATATGTATATTCGGCCATCGACTCAGCATAAATTCCTTTTCCTTTTTCCCCCTCCCTTGAGGTGATTGCTCTCAGCTTCTGGCCAGAGGCTATGCTTCCCAGCTGGAGAGATAGCCAGGCTGCAGGCTGCAATCATTTATAAGAAATAAAGCTCTCCTTTCCAAATTTATGAACCTCTTCATTCTTCAGTAGATACTACGTAAACAACTTAAACAGTAAATAAAAAACACTAAAAAAATAATCAAAAGGTATGAATTTATATGATATAATTAATATGAGAAAATCAAATGGCTAATAAATTTATGAAATATAACATTTAAAGAAATTAAATTAAAATAAAGAACAAATTAAAATAAGGATATGGCATTTTATTTATAAAATTTGTAAACATTCAAAGAAGTCAATACTTACTGTTCTTGAAGGGGTTTCTCTGTCCCACAGAATACTTACATGAACCTTTAGGAAAATTGGTATCATATTTCTAAAGAGTAACTTGATAACATATAAAATATATGAAAATAATTTCAAATAACCTAAAGGCTATGATCTGAAAGTTTGTGTTTAAAATTACAAAGGTAAACATGGATATGTTGAAATCCTAACACCTAAGATAATGGTATTAGGAGATAAGGCTTTGGGAGGTGATTGGAGGTAGAACCCTCATGAATAGGGTTAGTGTCCTTACAAAAGATACCCCAGAGAGATCCCTTTTCCCTTCTACCATGGAAAGACACAGTAAGAAGATACCATCTATGAACCAAAAATTGGGCCCTTATCAGACACTGAATTTAGTGACATTTTGTTTATGAGCTACCCAGTTTATGGTATTTTGTTACAGCACCCCAAATGGACTAAGATACTAAATATTAAAAAGGGATATAATTAGGAATATGATGAAACATGCATAAGTAACAGTGTGTTATAGCCCTTACAATATTTATGAAGATATTTAACACTTGAATAAAAGGAATGTATGGTATTTCAGATATGATATGAGCCCAAATAAAATAAGTTTATCAAAAATTTAACTAAAATGAAATAAAGCAAACTGTCAATCTGATCATCTTTGATGGGTGGAATTACGGGTGTTTTTTTTTTCTTTCTTAAACTTCCTTTTATTTTCTACAAAAGAAAAAAAAATTTAAAAAATATATATAATGATAGCTTGAATTGACATTTCTGATACTGAATTAGGTCCATGATGGTAGTGCAGGAAGTAGTGTAGACAAGGAGCATCTTAAACACTCCACAAATGCCTCCTAGTCTACTTACATGTGTATTGGACCATTTGATAAGCAAATAATGTGTCATGTCCAAGCTCAACTAGTCAGCTGATAAATGAGATTTTATCTTTGGTTCTGAGAACCATTGGAAATGAAAGTCAGAATGAAAGAGAGAGACAAGAAAAGGAAAGTGATGGTTCTGGACAACCCAGCGATGAGAGCCACCATCAGGGTCAGAGGATGGTAGCAAGTATGTGTGCTGTAAACTCAAAGAATTATCTCGACACTGTTATTTTGAATATCGTTGGCAATAATTCTTCTTGGCAAATCAGGAACTAGCCAAAGTCACATGTCCTAAGGTACTTTGGGTTATACTAATGTGTTTTATAAATGATGAACTTAAATTTGTAATGATAACCCCATATAAATATTACGATATTTATAAAAAGCCTAGTACTAATATATTCACAAGTTTCAGCTCTGGACCTGAAAAATTAAAGCATGGAAATTTGGAAACACTTATTGAGCTCCTTTTACGTATGCAGAGCAAAAAGGGAAACACCAAAAATACAACTTGTCTTTCTCTTGTTTAGAATTTTTGTTTCTTGAGTTTATTATTTGGTAGTTGTGCAGTGCATTCTGCCAAGACATGAGTGCTTCATTAGAATGAAAAAATTATAAGGTAAATTGAGCAATAGCAAAACAGGAAACATCCCAGCAGATCTGCTAGCCTTCCTCTCTCTCAGATGGGGAAAGGAATGGGGTATCTCCATAGCAGCTCTGTTATCTCCTGTGTCGACTTCCAAGTATGTTCCTCTGCCTCTGAGTTCTATCAAGGTTACAGTGTTTCGAGTAGACGCTTGTTTTGGCTGTCTCTTCAGTCCATAAGCCATTCTCATCTCTGAGATATACTTCCTTACCGACAGCCACTATTATTCTATATGTCCCAATCCCTTTCCCATAACTTATTGGGCAGTAGGCCGGAGAGGGGGATATGTGACACAAAGCCAGCCAGTAAGAATCTCCCTCCCAGGAAACTGGAACTATTAATAAGACCTAGAGACAGGGTATCTGACCCTGCATGTGGCTGGAACAGTAACAGAGAAAGTCAGAAGCTATGAGGCCACAAATACAAGGAAGCAGAGAAGGACAATTTACAGAGAGAATGTAGAATGAAGTTTTGAGGGGAAGAAACAACAAGAAATTTTTCGGGTTTTCATAGAATTCCCTCTCCTAATCCCAGTTCCTCTTTAAAATCTAGCTACATTCTGATTTTTGGTTTCTGTGAAGTGCCCCTATATATTTTTAAAGATTATCTGACCCTCTGTTGCCATCCTCTCCCCCTTTTTTTGTTAGAGAAATTTAAATTGACTGGTTATTTGCAAGCCAGGAGACTTAACTAATAGAAACTTTTACCAAAGGCATATATTTCATTTATTTTTTCTCCTTCGGGCCTCCCTGACAAACCTGTCCTCTGTTGGGGCTACTTCATTTGATTAACTTAAACTTGCACTGTATTTACATTATTATAAAATGTTCTTGTATCAGATTGTTTGAGCTCCTTTGAAATAGAGTCTGCTGTGTAAACACAACACTGATATGATTTATACAACTTGCATTATCTACCCAACAGACTGTGTAACTGCTCCAAATGAACCATTATGACTATCATGGGGCATAAATCCATCTTCGGGCACTTTTGAAAGCGTGACTCACTGTCGTCTTTTGTGTAAGGGAATTTATCAAATGCGTATTATCCATTCAATAAACTCTAATGTCTGTCTGGTGGGGTTTAAAGCTGAGTAAATCTACTGAGAAAAAAAATAAAACCTATGCATAAAAGAGAAATAATTCCTTGTACCCACTAATTCTAGCACTGCATGCTAAGAAAGAGTCAACCTACAAATGCTAGCATCTAGTTCACTGCTTTAAAACCAGTACTTGTGAAAGCGTTCATTAATGTTTATTCTAATCAAAAATCTTGCTTACTTACGTTTCTTCACTAGACTAAAAACTAGGGCCATGATTGTTTTGCACAGTATTCTATCTGCAGCCTTCGACACAGGAGCTGGCATAGATCGATGCTTAATACACTTTGCTGAATGAATGCCTGAGTAAACCTATATAATTTATCTCATTTAATTCTAGCAACATCCCCATTTAGCAGATGAGGAACTGTGACTCAGGGATGGTAAATCATTTCTTCAAAGTCACATAGATTTGTGAGTAGTGAAACTGAAATTTGATCTGTCTTACCCAAAGCCATAGCTATTTCAACTATGTCAAAATAAGAGAAAAAAAATGAAGAGATAATAAAACATTAGTGCAATAACCAGCATAAAACAAACATCATAAATCCAAAAGAGAGTACCATAACAAGCCAAGGAAAGGCTTCCAGACTGGAAGTCAAGAGATCTGTGTTTTACACCATCTGTCCTTTCAGTTTGCTACATTTATTGGACAAATCACTTCATTTTTCTCATTTTTCCTTTCCTTCCTGGTTTCCCCGCTCATTTTCTTAAAAGCACTGCTTTGGGTACTCCTGTTTTAGTTGTTTTCATTTTTTCTTCCTGGGTCAGCACCTGAAAGTGAGCGCCTCCTTAAATTTTACACCCTGGGCACTGGCTTGCTCACAGCAGTCCTGGCCTGCTCTCTGCAGAAGCCCAGGGGACACTATCATTGTTTTCAGCTACGTAGATCAGTCACTAAACTTTTATAAGAGGCTCTAGGCCCAGGCCCACCTCTCCAAGGAAGCAAAGGATCAGAAGAAATGCATTCTTACTAGTGAAATTTTAGAGGTCTTAAATTGTCAACTGGGTGGATGGGATTGCACCCCTCTTTTTTTCCTTCCCCACTCCTCTTCCTCCTCTTCCTCCTCCTCCTCCTCCAACTCCATCTTCTCCTTTTTCTTGTCTTTCTTTCTTTTCCAATTTTACTGCATGTGGGCATCTTCTCAGGCATTGTATCAGGTAGATGCTCCTCAGGCTGCCCTCCAGTGGATCCTGCTAAGAATAGGAAGTATAGGAGTAACATCTCTCCTTTCAGATGACATTATCAGGCGTGTCCTCAGTTACTCTCTGTGAAAGTTGCTCTGATGAGCATTCCCACCCTTGATCTGGCTTTTGTGTCTTCTCAGGTGATGTGCATGTATTCTTTGGCTTATATCATCTTCTTTTGAGAATAAGAGTGTGCAATGGCCATGCTTTGGGAGAAGTTTGGGTGTGTGACATGTACAGTGTGTAGTCCTGTGCAGCACATCTTTTGTTCTCAGATCTGCCCAGGTCTGGGGTAGCATAGCTGGCTGATTGCACTCACAGCTCCTTGGTGCAAGAGCAGGGGAAACCCACAGCTGCTGGCGATTGAGGCTCTTGCGGCTTAATCTGGGCTGGGTTGAGTGCAAATCCCCATTTAGGGCTTCAAAAATCATCAAAATTTTGAATTGTCCTCTAGAGAGCCCCAACAAAGACAATTAGGCAACAAAGGCAACTCTGAGTGAGAAAAACTGGGGACAAACCCAATAGCTTTCTCTCCTTGCAGATGGTGCATTCCATTACTAGCTATCAGTCTTCTGGACTTCAGAACTGAAAGTTCATTTTATGTGCTGCCTCTTGAAGAAAACTGTCAATAGACCAAGCAGTTGTTGAGGGGTTGTGAGTTATTTTTAGATGAATACAAACTTGAGTAATTGAGTGATTATTTAGGAATAAAATCAAGTGAAGGAAGATTAAATTATAAAAATAAACAAACAAGCAAACAAAAAACAATAGCATCAAAACCAAATGCTGCACAGAGAAAATCAGAAAACAAACAAAATTCAAGCCCCCGAATGGCATTTGAATAATGACGAAAGACAGAATCAACACATTGCCTTGCCCTTAAAATTCATTGAAATAGCAGAGAGTGATGAATAATACACATGCAATGAGGAAAACAAAAATCTCTTGCGTTTCCATGCTCTCCAGAGCTTAACTCCAGAGCTCAACTGAAATAAGTTCCCGTTCCTATTTGAATTTGGCCTTGCAGGGCTTGGAAATCAGAAAACAATCCCTGTACCCGGAATCGATGCTCACTAGCTAGCATTTAAAAATGGGAAATAAAAATGAGTGACAAAATAGAACACTGGAGAAGAAAAAAAAAATCACTTTCCTATTCCACTGCACCTTCACGATCTGTTCTGTCCCACAGGCATAGTGGAAATTGCTTTGCTCCTGCTGGCAATGTAAGTTACTGAAAAGTCAAATCAAGGTTTTTAGATGCTTGTAATTAAAACGCTAAAAAGCAATTGGAAAAATATATTCTGCACCTTTAGGGCGTTTGCTGTGACTTCTTAGTGACACATAAGGTGGGGCACACTCTTAGGGGAGGATTTTCCCATTCGATTCCGTCAGCCCTTTCTGAAAGAAAAGGAATTCTTAGCAGCATCTTTCGACTAAGTGAATTCAGTTAATTAGCTTCCGAAACAGAGCACATTCATTATTCAGCAGACGATTCATTAAAATGATCTTTCCACAGCCAGCCCATGCCCTCACCTTCCTGCTAGAAGGGGAATCTACATTTGAATCAAAGCCTATCCTGAGATAGGGGTTTGAAGAGGGACACAAGGACCTATCCTGGGTGTGTATGAGTTGGAGGGGGTGGAGGAGTGTGTGTGTCATAGAAAAGGATGAAAGAATCTGAATGATCTCATGATTTGAAAAAAAAAATGCAGTGGTTCATTTGTAGCCTCTCTGGGATGTGTGCTCTGAGAGATTTTCTCTGCCTCATCATATTTGCTTTGTTAGATCCAGTAACCATGATTCATGATTTTATCACAGTGGGACTGAACAATTGGCCACACACATGTAATAGAAAATGGATTCTCTAACCACTCTCAGTGAGTGTCACATGTGGCTGGGGAGACAAGCCTGGTAAGAATCTTGGAGCACAGGTTCTGATCTACCTAGAAGGACTCTGTTCTAGGAAAGCCACCCACCTGGGCTTTGGGATGCAGTTAACTATATGATATAACGTACTCTAGGAATGTTGGAGCTTGTCTGGTCTGTTCCGATAATGAGGACACAGGCTAAGGGAGGTCAAGCACTTGTGCAAAATCACACAGCTGATCAAGAGCAGAGCCCCTACAACCCCTGTTGCTCAACCATTGCCTGCCAGCCTCAGGATGGCCTTGAAAAGCAGCTTCTCTGTCCTGTTCTATCCAGTAATTTCCTGCTCTCCTTTCTCATTGAGAAGCTTTAGAGGGCAACAGTTACCGATGTGGGCTCTGGAGACAGTCAGCTCGGGTTTGCGTCCTGCTTCTGTCACTTACTAGCTCTGAGATTCTGATCAAGTTACTTAACTTCTCTGAGCCTCAGTTTCCTCTTTCATAAAAGGGATTATTGTAAGGACATAGATGACTTAGTACCTGTAAAGTGACTCAGCTCCCTGCTGCCTTCTCCCCTCCTCCACCCTTACTCTCTTTAAGTAACAGTCTTCATCCACCTTTGATAAATACGGGAGCAGTGATTTAAGAGGCTGATAGGCCACAGGCACAAGGTCAGATTAATAAGCTGTAGTCTCGAAATGGACATTTGTTGCATTGTCGCCCTAGATTCTTCCCTTCTCCTCGGAATAGGACACCCCTTCCTTTTGCCCATTTCAATGATGCAGCCACAGAGTCAGTCTCCATGTTCACAGATGGCCCCAGCCCACTGATTACAACTAATCTGTCTAGTAGTGGGCACCTATGCCAAATTGAGCAAATAGGTCATTTGCCCAAATTTTTCAAACAGGACCTAGGAACAAAAAGCTTCTCATTTTCAGTGGTGACGTTGAGGCACAGGAGGCTAAGGTAACCCACTACTTGGATGAAGCCTGTCTTCACTGAGAGAAAATGAAAACATCACAGAAGAAGCAGAAATGAGCCAGAGAAAGTCTTGGCAACAATTAAGTTCCTATAATTCAACTCTTCCAGGGGTTCAACTCCATTTCTACCTTTGACATGTTCACCTTTATCACTTTCTTTGATTAGATTTGAAATAACCCAGTATCCGTTCATTGAATGCACCCTTTACCTAACTACTTCTGGAGAGTAGATGTGTATTGAGGGCAAGTATCTCAGCCTCTCTAAAATCTATGAAAATGTCACCTTTCTTCCATGATTGCCTTGAGGAATGAATATCATATGTAATGCTCCTGGTTCTTAGTAGATATGCATGTTTTATCTTGACATGAGTTGAAATATGTGATCTGCCACTTATTAGATGACATGCATTTCAGTCTTCCTGTGTATTCATCATTCATCTGTAAGATAGCACTGATAATAACTCCATCACAGTGCAATTATTAGCTTTAAGTGAAATAACACATGGCATCTGAGGGTTATTTGATATTAAGAGAGGGGAAGATGCAATAAGATGTGAACTTAGTCTCACTGTATTAAACCTTTCACGATTCTGAGTCTTGTTTGAGGAAGTCTTCCCTCCACATTCTTCATATGAATTGCTAGTATGTAACAAAATCAACCAATCTATTTGCTGCTGATTTGTATTTCTTTAGTAAACCTTCAGCTAGAAATCTGAAGCAGCTTAAACACTGAAGGAAAAGAAACTAGTTTTGAAATAATCAGTTTCAAGATGTGAACATGAATATTTGATGCCTGCTTTCATTTGAACAATTATCAAGAAAGAAAAGAATTCTGAATGGAGGATTTCCTAACCTTCTTGGTTGTGCATTTCATGACTTTGTCCTTGGTTTTCTTTGGGAGTGAGATTTGGGGATCAACTGGGGCTGAAAGCCAAGGTATCTCATTTCTAGGTCAATGAAGAGAGAAGAAGAGAAAGTCAGGCAATTAATTCAGTCTTCATAATCAGTGATTTACAAAAAAAACAATGTGTCATTTTTTAAAATGGGGTTTTCTAGCAATATATTACACATAGAAAACATGAATGTCCACCCAAGGAAAATGGATAAAAGAAGAGAATTATGATTTCATCCTTGCACATTTCTCATTAGAAGTTTATGACAATGAGTAGCATTTCTTGAACATCAACTATGCACCTCGAGATTTATATGTGGTATAACTGTCATGACACTATTTTCTTCATTCCACTCATGGAGAGACTGATACTCTGAAATTCAATGTGATTTATTTGAGACTGGGGCTGTCTGGTTCCGAATCAGCACTTTCCCACCAATCTGGACAAACAAGTCTGGTTAAGGGAGAGTTTGAGGGTGAACTGGTGTTGCAAGTTACAATGAATGATTTGTCTGAACCGCACATTCCATGGCAAGCAACTTGTCCAAACCATACCACAAGAGCCCGTCACTTCAGCGTCTTGCCCATAGAAAGTGTGCTGTCTCTTCAGTCGGTGCATTCTTGAGCACCTGAAGGAACATCTCTAGATGTTTCCCAAATACAGACGTGTCAAAAAGTCCAATGGTGTGTAAGCCATTCATGGATATCTTTCTGCCAGGTTATGAAGATATTGTAGAATTTATCTGCCTAACAGACAGAGCAGTTGATGATATTTACACTGAAGTGATTTCTCAACTGAGATGAGAACAATTTCATCTGTAGTAGGTTAAAAAAAAACTCCACCCAATTTTACTCTTTCAAAATACTTTTAGAAATTGAACAGCTGCTGTTGTAATTACTGATCATTTTTATTATTACCATTATTATTTTATAACCACTTATTAAAAGTAACACTAGGAAGTCCTCATCTAAGAGCCCCTTGTGAGGAAGGTTTGGAAAAACTGAATCATCATTCATTTCCTGATTTGCAAACATTCACAACAGTTTCTATTACAAGAGCAATCCCAGCACTAAATTCTTTTTCTTAAGAGAATTCCTTTCCCTACACTCACTTCTCTCTGACCCAATAACTCAAATTATATTACATTTGTGCCTGAAATTCCAGGATTAGTAATTCAAAGTAAGTGTTCCCCAGTCCTGTGACCTTCCATAAAAATGGAAGTTTCTTCTACTCATGTTGATCCCAAAATGTTTATAGATGAATTTATTTATCAGTACATATTCTTGCCTTTTTAGGTATTTGCAATTTTTTGCTTTGCAATCTTAATAATTTTATTCTTAAGTCTTGTCTTTTCCAACTACCTCGTAAGATACTTTATAGCTGGAAAAGCACTGGACTTCATTTCTTCTTTAGCCATCAAGCCATAATCTTGCACTGGAAAAAAGCTTAAAAAAAGATTTTCTTTTCTAGGCCCTAGGAAATATATTTACCAGGCACTTTTTTGGGCTGGGTATATATTGGTGCTCCTTTTGTCATGCAATTTTTCTACCATAAATAAGTGAACAAACAATGAAATAAGAAAATTTCATATAACGTCAAGAAAATTAAACAGGGTAATGAAATGCTATGGAAGAACCAGCAATGTGAAGATTTGGGTCAAGAGTGCCCCAAGCTGAGACCAGCAAGTACCATGTCATAATGTGATATCCAAGGTACAATGTCCTTTTCCAATAGTGAGAGTGGGAAACCTCAGGGGTAGGAGACTTAATGGTGGAAGTGCTTCTTTATTTGGAAAAATGGGAGAGGGGGGTTGAACGGAGACATGGTTAGAGAAATCAGATCTTAAATAAAACTGTGACGACTCTCATTTATGTTCATGAAAATGACATAACAAAATTATACATCAAAAGAGAGTATCAATGACATTTATTTATTTAAATTGGTAATAATGCTGACTCCTCTATTAGTTTCCAACAGTTTTCAGAAAAAGTTCCTCAACTTAGAAGTGAATAATATAAGTAAATGAGAAAAAGACTGGGAAAAAAAATCTCAAAGTATTTTTTGAGGAATAGAAGCTATTTTATGATGTCTCAGAATCAAAGTATTAAATTCAACATAGCCTCCTCTGTTGTGAAATTTAGCATGGCCACCTGCCTCTGACTCTACGGGAACAGGATAAGTATTGAATTGCATATGTTCCCACCATCTATGTCTTAAGCATGAAAATCTAAGGTACAGATTTTTCTACCTAGAACCAGAGATTTGAAGGGGAAAGCCTACTCTACAACAATGGTATCTTTATCTGTCCTCAAACAGTCTTATAAACCCTCTCACAAGTTTCTGAATCCTTACAGTTTGTAGTTAAGATCATCTCTGATGTGTTTCTCATCTTCCTTTCCAGTTAATAATTCTCCTCTCTATCCCTTCCAAGTTCAGAGCATTTAAGGAATAGACACATGAATCAGACTGATGATGGTAAAACATTAGCTTTATATTTGGTAAGCTTCTTGCATCTATAACCACAATGAGATTTCCAAATACTTTTGAGACATTCCACTAAAGAAGAGTTTGGGTCTGCTGAACAAAATGCTTTTCCAGAATTGATGCCTTATTTCCAACATATCCCCCTGTGATACCAACTGTTGCTAGAGATTTAAAGACATTGAGAATTGCTCAGCCAAATGCTTCCATTGTTCAATAAAATCTTGTCTTCTTTCACCTCAATGAGTAAGAAAAAAAATCCAGAAGAGTATGCTGGAAAAGCAAATGTGTGAGCTTTTTAAACAAAAGAGTAAAAGTAAAAAAGAGTTTCAGATTCAGAAAACAGTGTGAACATATAGTTTACTGAATTTTCACAAACTAACCACAACCATGTAACCAGAATCTGAATCAAAGGAGAAAGGAAATCTCACCCAGAAGGAATCTGCATTTAAGTAGCCTCCAAGATGGGCCTGGGCTTGTTCTGACATTGTCTGCCTACTTTCTTTAATAGTTCTCATCTTTCTTGTGCCTTCTGTTTATGTTGATGATATACCTTTGGTTTGCTCAGGACAGTCCTGTTATCCTGGTGAAATTATTTGTAATGAATACTGGCCCCCCAGAAAAGAGATCTGTCCACTGGGAACCTCATAATATGACCTTCTTTGGAATAAGAATATTTGCAGATATAATATAAGAATAGGGGCTCAAGATGAGGTCAACACACATAAGGGCAAGCTAGGCCCTAAAGCCAACGATGGAGGTCCTTATAAGTGACAGAAAGGGAGAAGACCCAGAGACACAGAGGAAGTCCATGTGAAAAGGAAGGCAGAAACTGGAGTGATGCAATTATAAGCCAAGGAACAATAAAGATTGCTGGAGCCACCGGAAAGTGAGAAGAGGAGGATGGATTCTTCTCTAGAGCCTAGAGTCATGGCATGGACCTGCTGACATCTTGCTTTCCGACTTCTAGCTTCCAGAACTGTAAGAGAATAAATTTCTGTTGTTTTAAGTCATCAAATTTGCAGTAATTTGTTACGGCAGCCCTGGGAAATTAATATATTATTAATTCTCCGTTTCCATCTCAAAAGTGTCCCTGTTTAGATGATAAATTATTTGATCACCTTATGCTCTAGAAGTTCTCTCTCCATAAATTTCCCAGGAATTTTCCTCAGGGATCAGTCAATGCCTATAAACTCACTTAAAGTAACTATGGTATATTAAAACTTACTACTTATACTTGATGTGATTTTTGTTGGTCTTTACAGATCAGTCCACATTCCCTGCAGTTCCTTTGTTCTTCTGGCCTGGTTTTCATGGGCACGATTTCCCATAAGCTTGGATAGTAGATGTTTTCTCTGCAGCTTTAAAAGAACGTTTCTAGGTATAGTCACACATTACTTAATCATGAGGATACATTCTGAGAAATGTGTTGTTAGGCAATTCTGTCCCTGTGTATACATCATAGAGTGCATTTACACAAACCTAGATGGCATAGCCTACTAAACACCTAGACTATATAGTGTAGCCTATTGCGCCTAGGCTGTAAACCTGCACAGCATGCTACTATAATGAATACTGTAGGCAATTGCAGCACGATGGTAAGAATTTGTGTATCTAAACAGAGAAAATATACAGTAACAATTCATTAAAAAAAATAAAAAATGGTACACCAGTATAGAGCAACTCCATTATATTAATAATTTTATGGGACCACTGTCATATATGTGGGCCATAGTTGACCAAAAGGTTATATTGTACATGACTACTTTCTTGGATCTCAAATCCTGTGTGGAAGTCATTTTATTTATTCTCTGATACTTTGCCCCTCTTGCTTTGAAGATATCCTTGCAACCCAAGTCACTTTCTCTGATTAAATTAAAATATTTCCTTTCTGTATGGTCCCATCTTTAGGACGCTTTCTAGTAAATCTCATTTTGCCTTCTCCTGCAGACTGGTTTGAACTCTGAGCTCTCAAGTTTTCTCTAAGTAGATCCATTTTGTTTCTTTCTTCATGTCTTGATATTTTTTCAGTCTCCACTCAGAATAATACCTTCTCAGAGTAGACCTCTTCTCTGAGTAGAACCATTTCTTGGGCTAATGTCCTCTGATTCTTAAATTATCCTGAATTTTTTTCTTGTAATGCTCATGTTCTGATTTGTTTCTAAAGACTAAAACATTCTTTAAGGCATTTTAGCTTATTGTATTTGTGATACATATTTAAAATTTAAAATTCCCCTTTACCTCAGTGCAAATGAAAGTTATGTTTTCAATAGATTACAGGCCATTCCTTTCACTGGCTCATTCATAACATTCCCTTCTCTATCTATTTTACGCCACAACCGGAGTCTCCAAAAATTCAGCAGGCTACCATGAAACCATGTGATGGTATGTAACTTTAGGAACTTGGGAAAAAACACATACTCTCCCAATCTCTTCTATGTTCTAAATGTAACTGAGAACAAGATGAAGAGGAATTTGGGGCAGCCAATGCTGGCCTAACAATTCTAAAGATAAATAATCTGGTTTATAGCTCTGGCTGTGAACCAACTCAAATAGAATAAAACTATTTTACCTACTCAAAGATCTGTAAACAGATGTTCTGCTGCTATGGTTTGAGTATGTCCCATCCAAAATTCTGGTGTTGCCAATGTGGTAGTATTAAGAGGTGGGGCCTTTGACAGGTGATTAGGCTATGTGGGCTCCTCTCCTGTGAATGGGAGTAGGTGCCCCTATAAAAGGGCTTCAGAGAGGGAGTCGATTTCTTTCTTACCCTTTCTCCTTCTGCCATATGAGGATGTGGCAAGAAGGCACTCACCAGATGCTGGCACCTTGATCTTGGCCTCCATAACTGTGAGAAATGCATTCTGTTTCTTATAAATTACCAAT
>CAUYSK010056974.1:0-13575 GCA_963575035.1 Avahi laniger | reverse complement strand
AGCTAAAAATATATAGAAAAAATTAGCCGGGCATGGTGGCGCATGCCTGTAGTCCCAGCTACTCGGGAGGCTGAGGCAGGAGGATCGCTTGAGCCCAGGAGTGTGAGGTTGCTGTGAGCTAGGCTGACGCCACGGCACTCACTTTAGCAAGGGCAACAAAGCGAGACTCTGTCTCAAAAAAAAAAAAAAAAAAGACGGAATTTCAACAGCCCCATCACTTTGTGTGTCAGCCGAGTGTAGACTTCTCTAATTACCCATATCATTTTGGCTGGAGCAGCTTCAATTCTTCTCAATTCTTAAGTCTTTCATACTAATGAAATAACAGGAATACAGAAGCTGAAAAATCATGTCTCTTACTAACCTTGTCTCTAATAATTTTTTATCCCTTAATTTAGCATATTCAATATCAAAAATTATTTATAGGTTGTTCTTTTCCCATTATGACTTTTCTCCTGGTTAGATTATATTAATACATATATACACACTCATATATTATATATATATGTATATCTATCATAGCTTTTATATTATGGTACCAAAAGAGGCATAAATCTTCATAGAGCAGATTAGCATCTCTATTCAGGGGAAATACTGTAGGTAATTGAAGATATTATCTAGATAATTCACACTCAAAATATATATTTGCCTGAAATTGCTTTTCACCTCCCTTAATGGCACTGATACTTTGGTGCTTCTGCAACTGAACATGTATGTTCCGATTCTCCTCTTGTATTCACCAAAATATCATAAGTAGAACCACGAGTTGAATTTCAGGTGTCCTAGGCAGCTCACCTTTTCAGCATTGTATTGACTGTGAAAATGTGCTGATTTCTCGGTCATTTTGATCTTTAGCATTGACCTTTGATTTTGACTTTGGAATCATCATAAGTTATGTCTTAAAGTAACACTGATACTCCATGTAAGCCTAGAAGCATATAGTTTATTTTCTCTAATTTTTTAAAATATAAACTTGACCATAGCATTTTATAATTCATGTAAAATTTCTCTTTTAAGTTTGAAAGAGAATGCCATGTATCTCTTAAACATAAATCAAAACATTGAGGAAAAATCTTACTATTTTTCCATAAGCTTTTGCTGAGAACCGTCTAAATTCATAGCTCTGTAACAGACAAATCTAACTCATAACTTCTGTTTGAAGCCTATAAGTAGAAGACAAAACCTGGACAGCTCACTCAATAGCGAGCTGTGAAAATGCACGGTGACGTCTAATTTTGTGTTTCATCTTCATCGAAAGAGACCATATAATAGTAGAAAGAGCCCCAGGACCTAACATTGGAGCTTTGTGGTTAGAATCCCAGGATGATCGATTTACAATTGTGTGTAACCTTGTACAAACTACTTTTGAACTTCTTGGACTTCAGCTTTCTTTATTCACTCGATTAATATTTACTTCCTTGGCAAATAGTAGGCAATGCATTTCTAACTTCATTTATCATTATACCCAGCACCTATCATTATGTGCAACTGTTGAGCTAAGCAGTAATGGTTCAAAGAGAAACACTGTCTCTACCTTCAAGCAGCACAGCCTAGTGGCGCAAATAGATGACACATGCCTCAGTGTAGATTTAGACGTGGAAAACGCTGTAACATGCAGCAGGGAAACACCTGGTCCAGATTTTGGCTGAGAGAGTGATGATAATCGACTCAGAGAGGTTGAGTTAAATGAGATGATATATGTAAATTTGACAGGCACATAGTAGTTATTCCTCCTACAATCCATGATGACAAGAAACTCAAGCTCTATAAAGGATGGACAGGAAATGATGAATAGGAAAGAAAGAAGACAAGGAAAGCTGAGCAGCCCTGCTGCTCCTTCCGTCTGAAGCTCAGAGCCATGCATCCTTGCCTGGCCGCTGTGTGTCCCTCACAGTCACCGTGCATGTCTGTTCACACCCAACTGCACACAGCATCTCTCTGCTCCTTAACAAGCAGCTCTGGATTCTGCCCTGACACTGCTTCCAGGGGAAGTAAGAGCCAGGAGAGATTTGTGATGAGGAAGCCTAGCAATCCTGGATAGCTCAGTGGCGATTTAACAGGGAAACAGAAAGCCCTAGGATCCGTTCATATCCCTTTCCATCCTGTGACCTCGCAGGCTGCATTAATATCTGACGTGTTGACATGTGTGATAACAAATGCTATTGGACATGCAGATCATATCCAAATATCCGTTCTGCCTCTGAGTCACTGCCTGCAGTCCCTGCCACAGAGTGACCGCCCCCAACCTGTAATGCATTCATTTTTAGAGCAAACTTGTTCAAGCTTCAGCCAAGTTCAAAAAGGAGAATCTTTATTTTGCTCGTCTTGTAATACTCTTGGGTGATGCCTTAACATTGCCATTCCAGAAATATCCCTGGGTCTAGAGATTCCTCAGGGCTGAGTTAGAAGCTGGAGTCTCATTGCTAATGTGCCTTGACTTTTGGGCCCCCCCTGAGGAGAAACACCTGGAGCAGCACGCGGCAGCAGCCTGTCGGCACAGCCTCGCTCTGCGTTCTGATAAGGAAAGCCGGCAATTTCTCATTTCCCTTGGGATTCACGAGTGCCGACTTTGCATCCAATTAATGGAGGTTTTTCACATAGAAATCAAATGGGATCTCTGATCATTTCACCATGTGAATCTGAGGGAAAGAAGAGTTCTCAAAGTGAATTTTGAAATCCCCTCATCACATCGAAGTCTGAAGCCTGACATAAAAAGCAACCTAAATTACCCTCTGAGAGCGGCTGTTGCGAGATGCTAATTCAGTAGCAATTTATTCACATCTACTACTTTATGTTTTGAACAGAGAAGTGACATATATTTTACATTTTGTACTTCACATGAGTACAAGACACGCCAGAAATCTTATTTTCATTTTGCAATGTTTTTCCCCAAACCTCTCAGCCATTCTAAGAGACTGTAAAATTTAGCAACTTTGTTGGTCCCTCTGCTTCAATGCTTTCTCTGCATACTTGTAGCAAGAAGGATGGGCTTTGCATTTCCTTGCAATTTTTTCAGGGTGTCAGTTTGCCTGGGTCATTTTTTACTCCTGTCTCCTAACTAAGGGCCAGCACAGTGAATTTCTAATTTGGTTACATGTTAGAATCGTCTGGGGAGCTTTTTAACAATCCTGATGCCCACATCACATTTAGTTGCTCATACCAATTAAATCAGAACGGCTAGGCTGGCAGCAAAGAAGGAATCAGTAGTTTGAAAAGATCCCCAGATATTTCAAATAAGGCATCAAAATTTGGGAAGCACCGGCCTAGCCAAAGCTGGTACTGAACTATTCAATAACTAGCAATATGAATACATTGGTGAATGGGAAGGTGGATTGATGAGGGAAGAAAGAATGAATGGGAGAATTATTTAGAATTAGAAATCCTGACTTCAAGATCTAGCTTATTTATTTCTGTGTAACATTGAGCGAGTAAGTCAAAAGCTGTATGGATCTATTTCTTTTCTATACAATAGGGATGATGATATTGTTCTAACTAGTAACATCATCATTACCACCACATTTACTTCTTAGCCACCCCATTTTGCTCCAGATCTGCCCACCTTTAGGGCAATGACCATGCTTCTCCAGGCCATGTGTCCGAGGTCTTCAGAATCTCTACACTTTGGAGAAGATTCCCTTTTTCTTCTCAGGACAATCAAGGACTTGTTTACTGTGTCACTTGCCTTAAGAGTATCACCTTAGCTCACTACTATAAGCCTCCACATCGTCCAAACCCTCACACCGCCCTGTAGCAGAGACATTAACCAAAGAGTCGTATCATCTTATAAAACCTCTGTGCTTTGTTCTTTGCAGTCGAAGTTTTCCACTTACAGAGGCTTGAGGGATAAATACACCTTGAACAAAGATAAAATCCTTGTGACCAGCTGGTGTCTAGCTCTGCTGGGACAGAGCCAAAGGAATCACTTGAATTTGTAATAAGATGAATTTGAGTTTAACGTAAGGAAAAATGTCCTAGGAGGGAAGGTTATTTGCACTTAAAAATAAATAAATAAAGGACGTAATACCCATTTTGGCATTGCATTATAAGTAATTTTTTCCTAGTATAGGGTAGGTAGGGAAAGGAGTCCTTGAAGGACAGTGGTTAGAATGTGGGTTTTGGCATGAAACAGAACTGATTTTTCATCCTGGCTCCCTCACTTTCTAGTTTAATAATGTTGTTTAGCCTCTCAAAGCCAACTACCATTTCTTTATCTGTGGGATTCGGAGACCAATACATACTTTAAAAAGGTGTTGGAAAGAATAGGGTGGCCATATAATTTATTATTTAAACCAGGACAATTTTGAGCGAGAGGAGTCACTACAAGAATTAACAGGTTTTAATTAATCTATAACTGAGTTAAGCCAGATCTGTCTCTGGCAACCCCAGGTCAGTTCACGGGCATCCAAAAATGGTTCGGTAATTCACATTACTGTGTTAGGTACCATAGAAAGCCTTTGTAGATGAGACACGTGAAATCATGGTGAAATGCTGAAATGAGTCAAGCTGGAGTTCAGTATGGTCAATTCAGCATGATGTTGACTTCTTGACAGGACATTTCTGATACCAAGTCACCATCTATGTTAGGTTGATTAAGTTGAATTAAGTTGAATCAGGATTAAGAGAAAATTAGGTATTTTTGCATGTATTGTAAACATATATAAATAATCATTGAACAAAGTTTGGCAAAAGGGAACTACAAGACCTTAAAATCCGAGTTCCCTGCTCATATTTTACCGTTTAGGAGACAGCTTCAGAGGAAAGGCATAATCTCGCCAGCTGCTTCTCACACTGAGTATCAGAGAACAGAGTATAATTCTACTGTTCTTTTCACTAATTATATTAAATTTCTCTTGGTACAATATCAAAAAAGTGTTGTTACATAAAGACCTAAGACTTTTGGGAATATATTTATGAAGAAATTCACATTTCCTAAAAGCCTCTTTGAACACAATAATGTCCTACCAAAGCATAACAAAGTGTTACAGCCTAATGCTAACCCTGAACTTGCTCTCCCAGATGATAAAAATATTAACACGTGATAAGTGACTGCTGCTCACTGTTTCTGTGTCTTTAACCCTGGATCCAGAATCATGTCAAATTTTCTCCAGTTGGTGTTCTATCATACAGAAGCATTTCTGGTAAAGCATTCCATGTCTTACAGTGTAGACATGGAATGCTAGAGGTAGACCTACTGAATGTAATCCAAAAGGAAATATAAAAACACTGGAGTGTGTGCTTTGATTTCCCAAGCATTACCTTCTGTTGTCGGAAATGAGAAGTTTCTACAAAATTAAAGTACTGAAGAATTATACTGGAAGAGGCTAGCATCAAATTTGCTGCTAACCATCAAATCCTACACAGACAAAAATCTTCATTAGCTTTTGTTTTTGCTGAAAACTTTTTAAACAATGAAAAGGTAAAATGGAGAAAGTGACAATTTATTTTTTTAAAAAAAGGAAAAAACAAAGAGACCTTCTCTGGGCAAATTGCTTAACTTCTTCAAGTCTCAATTTCTCTTCTGTCAACAAAATAGGAATAAAAGTGTCTACTTTACATGGCTGTTATGAAAATTAAACAAATAAAAAATGAGGTTTGTGGCACATAGTGGGCTCTTATTACCTGATCATCTTTACCAAGCCCCTTCTTTCATATTTTAAGTGTTAGAAGTTGCCATAGAGATGACTTTCAGTTGCCTGGCTGGGGTTAATGTAGATTTCTTTTACCTCCAACATGAACTGATATAATATATTGAGGTAAGAGTGTCACAGATGTTCCTCTAGATACATTTCTGCAAATTGACATTTATATCTTCTTCCTGCTTGTGTTTCTGACATTGAGGATAGTGTTTCCAAAAATATGAAAAGAACAAAAATAGATACTGGAGATTTTTAAGGTCAAATATAATGCCAGTTAAACCTGAATTTATTATAAGACAGCTTTTCAACTCAAAAAGGATAAGTTCTTGAGTATTAGTTCATTAGTTCATTACACTGAGCCTTTATTAAAATGCTTCTCAGATGTTTGTGTACATGAGAGTCTTTTGAGAACTGTATTTAAAATGCAAATTCTTAAGCTCTCCTAATAAAATCTGATTCAATATGCCTGAAGCAGAGCTCCAGGAATCTGCATTTTTGCAAGCCCCTCAGATGGTCCTGGGATGATGCTTTGAGAAAATCTCTGATGTGCCAAGTCCTCTGCTTAGGATTCTGCTCAAAGTCCTGCTCTGCTCACAGTGCTCCCTACCTGGGACATGCAATCAGATGATTACCATACTGCGATAAATACTGCAATAAATACTAATGGAGGGATACACTGGATGCTACGGAGAAATAGAAGTAAAAATGACTAAGTGTTCCCGATCATAATTAGAGAAATCTTTGAGAAATTATTCTACACATTTTAGATAACTCACAGCTTGTTTTCTTATTTCTCTCTTAACAAACAGCACAAAGCCATAAGAAACTTCTGTGGATTTCCTGGGATACTTCAATGAATAATTCCTGGTTAGGTGCTAAGTTTTTTTAAACGCCTACCAGTCTCCCTTCCAACAAGTTAAAAGGGGCCCAAGATTTAAAATACTGGCTAAATGTCTGGTATGTAGCAGGCATTTTTTTTTTTTTTCCTGAGGTAAGATCAGTGTCTCATGTCCTGCTAGGCTTGTAACCAACCTCCAAACTGTACCAAGAGTGAGCAACCTAAAATACTGGTAACTTCTTAATCAGGTTCCAAGTTTCTCCACTGTAGACAAAAGTAAAACATTGTAATTGCTGATCCACATTTCTGCACCCCTCACTAGAGTATAAATCTTTGAGGGAAGGTACTGTGTCTTGCCCATTGCTGTATCTCCAACACCTTATAAGAGTGCCTAGCACAATAGATAGTTATGAATGGATTAACAGGAAATACTTTTAATGGTTTATCCTGAGTAAAGAATAAATAAAGCACAATAGATCTAAGGCTCTGAATGAATCACTCTAGCTTTACTTCTTTTTTTTTTTTTTGTATTCTTCTGCCTTTCAATTCAGCCTAAGGTCTGTCCACACATCTTACTCCATATCAGCTATGTGCCTTCAGTCTCCCCATTCCTTCTACTTGAAAGGTTATTTCCTCACTTGGCTAATTTCTGCACATCTTTTTAGATTCATCCAGGCCCCACATATATACCTTTTTGTAATTTAAGAGCTCAGAAACTAAAAAGACCCTGACCCGTGGTTGGTAGAATATAATAAATTTCTATTGGTCTTCAGTAGCTACGGTAGTTCTTTCTTGTGGTAGAGGTTCCTCAACAGTGTGCTTTCTTCTGAAAGCAGAATCATTTTTCTGTATTTAAGATCTCCATGAGACCCATTATACTAAGTGAAATATCCCAAGAATGGAAAAATAAGCACCACATGTACTCACCATCAGATTGGTTCCACTGATCAACACCTAAGTGCACATTTAGGAATAACATTTATTGGGCATTGGGCAGATGGGAGGGGGAGAAAGGGGTGGGTATATACACACACAATGAGTGCGATGCTCACCATGGGGGGGGATGGACACGCTTGAAGCTCTGAGCAGGGTGGGGGGGAGGGGAAGGGCAATATATGTAACCTAAACATTTGTACCCCCATAAGCTGAAATAAAAAAAAGGATCTCCATAAGAACCACCTTTAAGAAATAACATTCAGTAAACTCATACTTTAAAGAATTTAAAATGAAAAGAGTAAACAAACAAAAATTATGATGTTAGAAAATCTAGGTAGTTTTTGAAATGGAAGATATTTTTAAATGAAGATTTTGGTTTGTTTTATACCCCAGCATACTCTTTTTAAGAATTTCAAGAACTTTCAGTTCTTGCTCATTTACTTTTATAATATGTTCACCTAACTGTACAACTGAATTTGATAGCAAATCAATCTTCCTGACAAAGTTAAAACAATAGCCAACTTTTTATTCAGAAGATACTGGCTGCTACTTTCAAAAATGTACATAAGAACATATTCCTGAAGACAAAATCATTGTGATACCACACGAGTTTGGGTTCTAGATATTTTTCTGCTCATCTGTTCTTCTTCAGTGAAGACTAAAGGGTCATCTTTTAACCTTGGCAATCCTTCACCATCATCACACAACAACTCCCAGGGGAGAGCAACTGTCTCAGACAGTCGTGCTTTTCTGCAGCAGACATTCAACAAGAGCCTCTGTGTCAAAGAAAGCACTGTATCAGGGCTGCAGTGACAAGATCTAAGAGACACAGATGCCCCTCTTAAGAAATAAAGATGGCTTGAGGGTCATAACAAAACATGTGAATAAAAACTTTCAACAGCAGGTAGAAAGTGATCAGTGGCATGATGAAGGACTATAAGATTTCAGAAAAGGGAGCAACCGTTTCTAGGTGGAAGAGAATTCAGAAAGTGGACTTTCAACTGTGTCTTAGAGGATGCGGATTGGTTATGCACAGGAGATGATGCAAGCAAGGGTATTCTCACTGAAATGAGGACTGTTCTTGAGCTGGGGGCTAATAAATCATTTTCTACTTCATTTGTTCATTCATTTGACAAGTCCTACTATTAATCAAATGTTTTCAATATGCCACACTATACTATGCTTTAAGTATACAGTGGTGAACAAGAGATTCAGTCTCTGCCTTAATGGAGCTTAAAGTCTATTACGCTCTATCCACCTCCTTTTCTTGTTAGGTCTTATTTCACTTTGAAAGTCTGGGACAGTGTATAATCCTGTAACTCATCAGAGCATAGACTGAAGAATCCAGGGCAGATTATATGGATTTTTAATTAATTTTACATAAGTCATCATTGTAGGTTTGAGACCAAATTTTAAAAGATTGGGAACAAAAAAGATTGACTGATTCATTTGTTTGTTCACATGCCAAGCATAACAAGCTAGAACTTTCATTACAACCTACTAGGCTCTCTGTTCATTACTTTTTAAAAAGTGAGACAAATTAAATTATCAAAATAATAAAATAACTAATTCATTTTTTTTTTCTTTTTGAAGTTTTAAGAGACTACAACAGTTAGGAAGACTGGAGCTATCTTGGTTGGCAGACACAAGCCTTGTTACATTAAAAGTAT
The DNA here is from genome assembly GCA_963575035.1 of Avahi laniger. Lineage (NCBI taxonomy): Eukaryota > Metazoa > Chordata > Mammalia > Primates > Indriidae > Avahi > Avahi laniger. The sequence goes on along the minus strand of CAUYSK010056974.1, from coordinate 4,498 downwards.
ATAATTATGTTAAATGTAAATTGTCTAAATAAGCCATTTAAAAGATGGATATTGACAGAGTAGATTTAAAAACATGACCTAATTATATACTGTCAACGAGAAACTCACTTCAAACATAATATATGTATGTGGAAAAGAAAAGGCTAGAAAAAGATACATCACATAAACATTAATCAAAAGAAAGCAGGAGTGGCTATGTTAATATCAGATAAGAATATAGACTTCAGAGCAAAAACGGTTTCCAGACACTTTAGAGAGACATCACAGAGTCATAATGTCATGAAAGGGTCAATCTACCATGACAACAGAGCAATCCTAAATGTACATGCACCAAACACAGATCCTCAAAATATGTAAGGCAAAAACTTACATAAATGAAAGGAGAAGTAGTAGAAAAATCACAAATCCATGCCTCATACAAAAATTTATTCAAATGGATCATAGATTTAGTATAAAATGTAATGCCATAAAACTTTTAGGAAAAAAATCCGAAAGTTTAATTTAAGAATTATGCATAAATCATTTATGGATAAAATTATAATATTTATTCTAAAACATTGAAAAGTAGAGAAATCATGATCAAGAAAATGTCAGTTATCCCCAAATTGCTATATAGTTTCAAAGTAATCTCTGTCAAAATAGGATAAAAATGTTTGTTTTGTGGTTTTGTGGGTTTTTTTGTGGCTGTTGTTTAGGGACCTAAGGAGCTAATTCTTGTTACTTGGGAATTACAAAGAGCCCCAATAATAGCAAAGATACTTATAAAGGAGAAAAAATGGTGGAATTTGTTCTACTGAATTGCAATATTATATGAGTATGACAGAACAAGGTAATTTTGTCCTAAGTATGGATAAATTAATGAATAGAATTACAAGAAACAGATCCACTTAAACTTGCTATATGAAGAACCAGCAGTGCCAATCAGTGGGTAAAAGTGAAACAATCCAATAACCGGTGCTAAGGCCATTAGCTATCCAAATAGGGGATGGGATATAGAATGAAATTAGATCTCTAATACCTACATCAAATCAATTCCAGGTGGATTAAAGACATCATACCAATGATAAACTTTAAATTTTAAAAAAATTACATACTAACATATTTGTGTTCTTAGTGAAAAGAAAAATTTCATAAATGAGGTATCAAGCAAAAATTTCAGGACAATTATTACCTTCAAAGGGGGGCATGGTGATGGGCCATGGAAGGAGTACACAGATTCAAACACGTTGGTAATGTACCAATTCTTAAACTGGGTAGGTGGTTCATGAGTATTCCTATTTCTCTGCTTCTTATCTATACTCTCTCTATATATCCTTGTGATTAAGCATCATGTAGTTTTTTTTTATGGATCTAGAACCAGATGCAGAAAAGAAAAACAAAAGCCTCATTTGTTTGGCAGCAAAGGAAAGTCATTTAATACTTCTCAAATAAGTGAACAGAAGGGAATGTATTGAAAGACTGAGAATTGCCCTTCATGCATTATGATTTCTTGATCTCAGTGGGGATGGGGTGAAAAGGAATGTTCGTTCTCATTGCTAAGCAAAGTTCATAATAAGTGGCCCCTTCCTCCTCAAATCAGGCAGGAACCACTGAAAAAGTTTTTTATGAAAAAATGAAATGACTGATCAACACTAAGGTGCTCGCATGGTAGTAATATTCATTGGGTGCTGGTCAGGTGGTGAAGGAAGGAGGTAAACTTGTAAGTAATGGAGGCGGAGCCCACTGTATGGGGAAAGAGCACTCCTGTAGCCCTGGCTTGGGCGAGGCAAATGCATTACATGTAACCAAATTGTTTGTACCTCCATAATATCCTGAAATTAAAAAAAAAAAATGAAATGGATAAAGGTAATGAAAAAAAGGAAGAAAAATAGGAGAAATTGTGATAATGACCATCACCAGCAATAGATATAGTTAAATTTCCTAGGTGATGTTGGGGAAACTCTTCCCATCTCTACATCTCAGTTTATGTGTAAAAAGGAAATGAGAATATACACTGTCGTGGACTGAATGTGTGTGTTCACCCCCTCCATTCATATGTTGAAATGCTAACCCCCAAAGCAATGGTATTAGGAGATTAAGTCATGATGGTGGAACCCAATCAATGGGATTAGTACCCTATAAAATAGGCCCCAGAGAGATCTCTTGCTCCTTCTACCATGAGAGGTTGCAGCAAGAAGACAGCCATCTACAACCTAGGAAGCAAGCCCTCATCAGACACTGAATCTGCTTGTGTCTTGAGCTTGTATTTCTTAGCTTCCAGAACTGTGAGAAATGAATTTCTGTTGCTTACAAGCCATCTAGTCTATGACATTCTGTGATGGCAGCCTGAATGCAATAAGACATATGCCTTCTTAGACGATTTCAGGGGTTGGAGATAATGTCAATTAAAAACATATTACCACCGTTTAGAAATAGTTGACCCTTACTGATGAGTAGCTTTGTTATTCCAGGACTTGAATGTATCTTCGAATTTGAGGATAAACTTATAAACTTATATTCATTCATTCAACAAATACTCATTACTATTACCTGAGACATTTTTAGGTGCTAGGGATATACAGAGAGAGATAAGTGGGGGAGGAAGAAATGAACTCAGTTGAAAATCACAGATACAAGCAATTGCAGTGTGGTTGTGTGGGTGTTCTTGCAGAGGTTCTATACGTAGTATTATTGGGTAGAATTGCAGGGAAAACTTCAACATGAGAAGGTTTAGGAGCTGAGCCTTGAAAGTTCACTAAATGGTCACAAAATGGACAAGGTTTTAGAGGACACTCCAAGCTGAGAAAGCAGGGGGAGCAAAGGCAGAGAGACATTCAACAGCATGGTGCAGCCAGGAAGATACAGAGCCTCAGAATGACCAAAGCTCAGTGTGCCAACTGCATGTGTTAAGGTCAATGGCTAGAGAGGAAGAGGGAGAACTGGTCATGTAAGATACAGTAAAAACTTCGTAATTTATCCAATAGCTCAGAGGTTTCCGTAGTGGAGTGTATCACCCCTGTGCTGCTGTATCCACTGGTAGAGTGTAGGAAGTAAATATCAGAATATCTAACTGTATTTATTTTAATACATCCCATAATTTCTATTTATGTGTATTTTTAGAATGTAATATATTTGTGTAGTCATACATGTGGATATCTTATAAATGAATAAATATACATATATCAGAGCATATGTTTAAGTTTTTTCTTCACTGATAGCATACATTACATACCCACAAAGTTTGAAGATAACTACTAAGTTGTTAAGCAGGGCCATAAAGTAGTGAGGTTTTTGCATTAAGAAGTCTTCATGGTAGAGGAAGATTGGGCAGGGTAGAATGTAGGTTAGAGACAGGAAGACCGGGTAGGGCTCTATTTTAATTGTCCAGGCTAAGATGGTGAGGATCTGAACTATGGCAGTAGTTTTAGAGTTGAGAAGAAAGGAAGTGTCTGTTCTCTGGGGATCTTATGAAAAAAATAATCAATAGGAGTTAGTCACTTATGAACAGAGGTGGGAAGAGGGAGGCAACTTGGAATGACTCCCATGTTCCTGGATCATGTGACTGAGTGGATGGCAGCACCCACCATGATGAACAGAGAATAGAGAAGGTTTGCTGGAAAAGGTAATGAGCTCCTTTTTTGACAAGTTTAATTGTAAAATTCTTACGTGATGATCACATGGGAATGTTTAGGAGTTTTAAGTTCTGAAAAGAGATTTGGCCTGGTAATAAATATGCATGGGAGTTACCAGCTTGTAGTCAAAAGTCCATACACATGAACAAGAGTGCCCAAAGTGTGAAATGAATAACAGAAGAAAAGCGGTCCAAGCTAAGGAAACTCTGATATTTAAAAGAAAGGTATAGAAAGAAAATGCAGAAAAAGAAACTCAGAAGAAAAGGTTACATTGGTTGGAAAAGCATGAGCAGAGATGGGAGTCATGGAAGCCCAGGTAGGAAGAGTTTCATGAAGAAAAATAATTTATCCAGCTGCCTTGGTTAAACAGCATTCCCTTGTTCATTCTATAAATGCTGTCAGGTATTTATTGAGTACCTGCACTTAGACAAATGACATTGATTTTAACGTCATAGGATATGGACACAGTCTGTAATTTTGAATAGACTATCTCTGAATAATATTCCCAATTTAAACATTTTCATCTGTCACTTAAATATCTGAGATCAGCATCATTAACCCAGCACCTAGTGTATGACAAATTAAGAGCAACACGAGAGGTGCATTTTGGGTGGATAAAACACTGACACTGATGGTGGACCAGATGTTAACAAATGATCGAGTTCATCATCTCCATTTTGGTAAATGACCTCATTGCTACTGTATGAATCACTGACAACATCCTAACACTAGAGACTTGACTTATCTGTAGCAGATGTGCTGTATGTGGCATTAGACATAATTCCTGCTAGCAAAAGAAGATGATTTTAACCAAAACACAACTCAATTGATTTCATCCTTTCTAAGAGAAGAGCCACAGAATCTTTCACAAAACTTACCTAAGTGTA